>JAWNMU010000242.1:0-70000 GCA_035043665.1 Drosophila quasianomalipes | reverse complement strand
AACTACAACTTTGTGTATGACTATTGAAAACTTAAAGAAGAAATTTGAATTACTATGCTAAAATCCTATTAATTTTCCCATGTTTTTCTGTCCATATTGGGCGATGAATAAGTTTGAGTAAAAAACTTAATCCGACCAAGTCTCGAATATGCAAGCCAATCAAATAAAAACACACACACACATCCACATTCAGCCGATGCTTGTGTGCACAACAAACAACATCAACAACAACAACGTACAACGTACAACGTACAACATATTCAATGATAAGGCAACATTCACAAATAATAATAACCGTCGATTTCGAATGTTTGGCAATAACGGTGTTGAGATTAACACAACTGAGCTGGCTCACAAGCGTGAGTGTTCAACATTCTACAGAATACACGGGAATCTGTCACATTTGCAACATTTTCAACTGTAATTTAATTGAAGAGGACCTGCGATGTTGAATATCAGCAAACACTGCGCTGCCGTTTATCGCGAGTCGCGAGTCGAGGAGGGTTCTGCAAGTACGAACAAGTATCAAAACGCCAGCAGCATCAAATGTTTGTCGTCGGCCTTCGCAAATGCACAGCGCTGACGTTGACGCTGTCGCTGTCGTTGTCGCTGTCTTTGTCGCTGTTGCTGTCGCTGTCGCCGTCGACAGTGCCGCGTCACTTCGCTAGCGCCATCGCTGTCGGCAGTCGGCATTCAGCAGTCGATTGTCGGCTGTCGGCAGTCGGTTTTTGGCTGTCGGCTGTCGGCAATAGGAGGCCGTTCGGCATTGCTTGGCAATTCGCTTCGTATTCAGTTACTGCAGTTGCACCATACGGCCGAGTGGAGCTCAGTCCGACAACGCGGCTCACTCGCTCATTCTCTTTTCCCTCTTTTTTGTCTTTTTTTTTTTTCATTCTCCGAGTGAACTCTCTGGCACTCGGCGTTATTAACGTTGCTTTTCTTTTATTTGGCATTGACGATTTGACGCCATAAACAAGGTGCACCAGTAAAAAAACAAAAAAACAAAAAAAACAAAAACGTTCACAACACTGACACTAACAAAAGATGTACTTGGCATGTACATGTAAATTATTTAAACTGTTGTTCATGTCATAAGTATTTACTTGCGTGTGATTAAAGTATTCACACACACACTCACACACACACACACACTTACACACATGTGGGGCAAATAATGCTGGCAAATATCCCATGTGCGAATGTGATGCGCCTTTTGCTGACATCATCATCATGATACGCCTAAAATTACTTTCAAAGCCCACTTAAAAGTTGGGTAACTCATTTACTTATTTTCAGACGGCATTGATCATATAAAGGCCACTACTATTGCGGAATCATCGGCAGTTTCATCACTTCATGTTTTATCAATGAGATATACTAAATAGTTTGTTTAATCGACCAAATATTACACAATTACTACACCATACATTCTTGCTTTAAAGTCACTGAAAACTACAATTTTTCGCCATAAGGAATAGGAACTGGTCTAGGAGCCTCTTCAGAGAAAATTTAAGGCCGGATAGAAACACTCTCACAATCAGAACGAACAGGAAATAATGACACAATATATATATATATATTAGCACATGTTCCTTACATATATGTACAAAATTGTAGCTTCATATACGGATTTATGGATAGGTTGGACAGCAAGTCGACAACGGGATGATAATTCGTATTGGTTAATTTGTTTCTTCAATTATATGTAGTGGGCGCCCGATAATTGGTTACGCTATATAATAAATTAGCAGCACGCTAAGGCCAAATCGAGCACTCCCACATCCAAACTCACAAAAGTACATACAGATATGTAGTAAGACATTACATATGAACAGTACGTGACACAGTCCACTTAATTGGAACATAAGGCAAGGCTGGCAATGCAATGCAACAACTAAGAATATACAATTCTTGCACTTATGTAAAACAAAAAAAAAAAACACAGAAAACAAAAAACAAAAAACAATAAACAATAAACAGAAAACAGAAAACACAGAGATAGTTTAAGGAAAATTAGACACTTATCCGTACCATTGGCTACACACGAGTAGCCAAAACCGGAACAAGCTAAATCAGGGCACGTTTGATGCGTGAAGTGAGACTTGTCGGGGACTTGCAATGTGTGTGACTGTGGCTGCTGGACTTGATTGTGCGACTGGTGCTCCCACATTGCCTCGTTGCTGCCCAAACTATGCACATTGTCTCATAACGGATGCCTGATTACAGCCGAGAACGAGGGCCAACAAATGGTTAAACTTTAACGAGCCACGAAGGAGCGAAATGGCGAAAACATCATCGACACTCTCTATTTTGCTGGTTTCGAGAGCGCATGGCTCTCAGCACGACTGCGTGGGAAAGTGGGAATTCGCCGAATGGCCCAGCACACAATTTGCATGAATCCTGTTCCCTATTCCTATTCACGATTCGTAGGCTCTCACTTATTTTGCACGGATTCGTCATATTTCCAACTAGCCCTAATCGTGCTATTATCTCTAAGGGCATAATTTTTCATGGAGTTAGAGATAATATATATTTATATATATTATATATTATTATAGAATAGAATATATATATATATATACATAACATATAATTTGTTTGTAATGCGTTTTCTTGAAATTGCTGACATTCGACATAAGTTAGAAAACACACATGGATCGGTATTATTTTCAAAACATTTGACACTTCGATTTAAAATATTGAAAAAAATCGCAAACATCGATTTGCAAAACAAAAAACCTTATCGCGTATCGATGGAACGCCAAAATATCGATACTTTTCGGTACAATTAATTGACAAGCAATCTGGTTTAACAGACAAGCAAATGGTATCGATACTAACAGATACGGAGTGGCTTTTAAAGTACTCAAAGTATCGTAAAGTAAAAACAGGCGCAAAATTACATAAACGTCCCCACGGTTTCTAAGACAGGCTGAAAAGTATTGCGCAGGTCTGACCCAAAACAACTTGCTTCAGTTTCGCCATCACTTAAAGATCGGGAAAAAATCGAAAAAAAAAAAAATACATTTGCATAAAATTATTGACAATAATTGCTTCAACTTAAAATTGATGGTATTTCCGGGACATCAGTATTAGGTTCCCCTAAGAAGACGAGAGCCATACGAGCTAAGAATAAGAGTGTAGATGCTGACCCATAGAGAAGAAATGTATAAATTACAGAAACGGTTTTAATAAATCAATATATTTAATAATATCAACTCCATTTTATGCTTTATTTTTATTGAGCACTCGACCTGTCCCAAATGTGCGATAAGGTTTGGTTAAATTATTTTACAAATTGACACATTCGTCGATTTACATACATCATATGTTCTTTTTTTCTACATTTATGAATTTTGCATATCATTCAATAAAATATAAACGCAAAACAGTTGTGACAGATCTCATTGCGATGACAATTCATTCATTTTTGTAATAAGTACATACAATACATACATATTTAGTTTTCAGTGCAGCTTCAACGCAACGGTTTTAATAATGTCATCAACACAAAGAAACATTTTTAATTTTCTTAATTTTTTTTTTCTTTTTATATATATGTACATATATTTACGCATACGTAAGATTTAAACGAGTAATTACTATGACTAACAATCAAAGCTGTGCAAATCGAAAAATTTGTTTTTTTTTTAGCTTTAGTTTTTTCTTTCTTTTATTTTTTGATTTCCGAAACACCAATCAATTCCACTTTCGCTAAATTTGATTAAAATCGCGATTGCTAGTATTGAAAAATTCCATATGCATGAAATATGGGAGATTAAGACCAGTTCTTATAGTTTTTTTTTTTAATTTTTTTTTTTTTTTTTTTTGCTCATAGTTTTAGTGTCGCCAATTTCATATTTTTGTATTCAGATTACTAAAAATATAATTGCCAGCAGAATCAACAAAATGTTATCAGCGAAATATAAACATCCGAAAGTTATATTAAAATCAGTTAAAGTTTTTGATTTCTTGTAGTTATTGTAAAGGCAATCTTGTTTTTTAATATTCGATTTAGTTGACTTTTCGTTTGAGTTGGCAACACTGACCATTATAAGTATATGTACATACATTTGTACTAGTTACTGTCTGTCAATTTTAGTGGTTTATCTATGGGCGAAGTTTATTATTGCACGGTGAATCGATCGGCCAAAACTCACAAAGAATTAAAGAAAACATTAAATGATAGTGTACAAAAATAAAAAAGTTTTAATTACATTAAATGAATGGTGAATGTAAGGCCTTAAACTAAAATAATTCCATTGTAGATAGATATATTAATGTAATTTCATAAGAAATAAGAATTGTGAATTATATTACAATTTTTCGCCCCGACGATTTTTAAAGAGATAAGCCACATTTATAACGTGATAATACTTGCTTATGTACTATTAACATTTACAATTCTTTTCATTGCAACTTTGTTACAATCTCCGATTTTATACACACTTAAATCAGCTCCTCACATTTACGATTTGATGAATGATTTCACGTTTACCCCTAACTTCGGTACCAGAGTATAAAAATACACGAAAATCAAACATAAAATGGAAAGCTGCTATCCTTGACAGTTAGTTCACAATGTAAATGTGTAAAATCATTATTATTTTCCTAGTTTGTTTGTAAGCTTTTGATTTTAGTATAGACTATAAAATACATGAACACCATGGGCCTGAGCGACATAGCATCCTGCAGGCCTACAAACCATTAAAGTTTGCTGATTTATTTTTTATATATTTTTGCAACTTAATAAAACTATATCCTAATGGAACTTGTTCGTTAACAATAAGATCCCAGAACACAAACAAAAACACATATGTATAGTGAAGCAAATTTTGTTCTGTAGCTCTGATTCCTTAGCACATTAAATGTTGTTTTTTTGTTTTTTCTTTTCTTTTTTTTTTTTTTTTTTTTTTGTTAAATGTATTCCTTCTCACAACGATGAGCGTTTGACTTTATATTCCTTTTGTTCTGTTAACAGACGAACGAGCAAAAGTATTTCGATTGAATGTATCTTTTTCCCCGTTCACTACACAATGTAGTCTTTTTGAGTAACTTAAATTACAATATTTATCATGGCCCACTACATACTCCTTGCTTTTAGGCAAGTATAATCACGGCATAAATAACTGGCTGTCAAAATATAAATGAAAAATTATACAAATTCACGTCATTTACAGGCCTAATTTTTTTTTTTTTACTTATCATCAACAAAATTACACAGCCAGTTAGGCAGATAGTTAATATATATGCTTTTGCCTAAAGAATCTGAGGAGTCCAGCTTCTTAGCCCTACACTTACAACATCATTATCATTATCATTATCATCATCATTCTCTTCTCATCCTCATCGTAACAAAATTGTATTATTAATTATGTAATAGGGAATGTTTCTGGTTGATGACTTATGTAACATCATATTTGAGTTTATGTGATAGTCGAGAGCGTTGTCAATTGCATAGTCTTTGTTGACGGCGATGCCATCGGTGACGGCGTCGGTACAAATAGGCTGGACGAAGCAGTTTCCGTTGTTAGACTGCGTTCCTCGTACACCCCACCGCGTTCCTAATGTCAAATTAGTACAAATTATGTTTAAGTTAAGTTACAATAACAAATGTACAACAACGGCAACAATAATAGCAACTTACTTGCGATTTATCGTATTTGAACCGTTTCCAGATGTTTGTCTTTGGCTCCATAGGTGTGCCGTCAACGTTGTAGTTAGGATTGGAGAAAGTCAGTACTGAGCGGCTAGAGCCGCGGGAGTTACGCTTTGATTTTTTGCGATTTGTATTAAAAGCGAGCACTGCAAAACCAAACCAAACGCAAGATTAATCAATCAATCAAGTTCATCTATAGAGAGTTGGTATAGAAATGCTTACTAAATATCACTAGCATTATAATGACCACCATGACAATCACAACGCCGAGCGCAATGAGCACAAAGAACTCACGCTCGTTGTCTTCCTTTTTCTTGAGGTCATCATCCTGCTGGTTATTGTTTTCGTGATTTTCAGTCGATGCGTTGTCATCATTCAGTTCATCGGAGTAATCGGGATCCCCTTCAAAGCGTGCGGGGACCAACTCCTGGGCGTGCTCGAGCATGGTCGACCATCGCTTTCCAGTCGATCCGGACAGGCGCACAATAATCGACGGCACGATAAAAGCATAGATGCGAGCACCCGCCATTGTCCTGAGCACACTGATTCCAGCTCTTCGCCTGGCGCTGCTGCGATACGGCCCGTATGTCCAGTGCACCGCTGAGCGCATCACGCACCTCGAACGGATAGCTGTAGCCCATGCGGGGCACTCGCTGGGAGCGGTAAACAGACTTGTTGTACCAATCGGTCCAGTATATGTTGCTCTCAAACTGAAAGCGTTTGTATGTTAAAGAATATATCATAAGACAGTCACAGTATTATCGGGCTTACCATGGTAAGGCCAAATGGGTGTGGTGCATATGGCACAATGGTCTGTCGGCGTTTACCATTAAAATCCACCTGGCCAATATTGTCCTCAAGAGCGTCCGCCCAAAGCAAGCGTCGGTTGCTGTAGCAGGTCAAAAGTTATGAAATATATAGTATATATTATAAAACAGAAATACTATTAAACACAAAATAATTTGGAATATGAATATTTTGGTACTTTTGGGCTTCCACTGGATACATATACATACATATAGTAGTATATTAACAACCAAAAATATCTGTGTTTGGGCAAATGCCTTTACACAAGCTCTTTCCAAGTCAATTTGATTTTGCACTTGCCAAACTTTCTTACCAGGTGCGAAAGAGAAACCAGTTTTGTTTTGTCATGGCGAAAAAGATAGAGATAGCACTATAGATATGATAGTGTGAGTGTAAAGAGATGGCAAATATAGCAACGTTGGCCATCTTCTATCCCGTTCCATAACATAAAAGTAGATTTTGGCGAACTCAAAGCATGACAAAACCAAACTTGACTCGCTAATTTTGTATAAAGATGTCTCATCCGATAATCTTATTAATCTTGAGCCAGGCCAGAGCTTGAGAAGACATTTGAAAATAATAAAGATCTGCTTATAGTTTGGTCTGCCTTTTTTTGAAATGTATGTGTATTAAAATTTTGATTTGACCAGATGACCGGTCGGCAAGGGTCTGTTATCATCGATATGCCTTCTAACTTCTAGTTACAGAGGGTACTCACGCAAAATCAATTGGTAAGACCCGTTGGAAAACCAACGCCCGATGTCACAATGGCGGTGCGATTTGAGCCATCCAAGAAACTGCGTTCGATTTTCGACGGCGAATTCCAGTCCGACCAGAAAAGATAACTGCAACCAAAGAAAATATGAAAATTAGCTAAAAAAAAACAGAATGATAGATTCACAAATGGCCGAAACATACGCCTTGGAGGGATGTATGATAAGAGAGCGAGGATCACCCAAATCGTCGGTGATGAGCTTCTTGCGGCAGCTGCCATCAATGCGAGCCACTTCAATGAGTTTGCGATCAGTGTCCGACCAATAGAGATTATCGGCAACCCAGTCAACAGCAATGCCATTTGGTGTCAGCAGCTCGGTGCTGACGACCACTTTGCTCTCAGTGAAATTCAGTAGATTAACACGCCGAATAATGTCCAAATTGACGTCGGCAAAGAATAGAAGGCTCTTGCGGAAATGATAGTCGAGCACAACAGCACCGTGGACGCCATTGATGGGGAGCACTACGTCCATGTAATCACCGCTGTTTAGTGAAATCATTCCAATGCCCGAGCGTAGTGCAATTAAGAGGTAGTCCTAAATAGAAGATAAGTAAGATTTTTGGAATTAAAGCAGAGCATATATGTTGCAGCATAAGAAACATACATATATTCAATATCTTGAGCCAGATAATGACGATAGACTCGATACTATCGAAACAATATCAGCAATGGCAAAGAATTGCGACAACAATTATTCAATTTGCCAATTTCAGTTTCAATTTGTTAAGCGATGCAGTAGTAAAATATATCCTCTTTAGTAGAAATGTATTTATTTTTCGATACTTTTCTTGCAGCACTAAAATGACTTGTAGCCAAATTAGTATATTGATCTATCATTACAAGAAAAGTAACCACAGAGGTAATAATCACCAGGGTAATTATTATGGGGCATTGCTCAACGTAATCATAATAATAGCAAACAATTATAATAATCGAGTTCGAGGTTGGCAATAGAGGCAACAATAACAATCCAAATATGCAATAATAATAATTCATGACACGATACCTACATAAATAATAAGTATTTAGTTCGAGAGTTATTGGCTCTATATACTCTATATATACTCGACTTACATTTGGCAAATTTTCACAAATGGTTGTGCTGTTCTCGCGTAGTTTGAGTCCAGTTGGACACTGGCAAGTGAATCCCGATGGGTTTCGCAGGCAAAGGTGCGAGCAGCCACCGTTGTTGAGGTCACAGACGTTCTCCGTGAGGAGCTGATGCTTGACAATCACTTTAATGTCCATCAGGCCATCAATGTTGGTCATGACGTCACGCTTGGCACTTGTGTTCCGACGATCAGCCATGTGCAGTGCCTTCGACTTCCAGTCGGTCCAATAGATATAGTCACTAGTCAGCGCCAGGGCATATGGATGGTGTAGGGCAGACATGATGAGCTTGCGCTGATTGCCCGTATAATCGCAGGAGTCAATGGTCTTTAGACGCGCATCCACCCAGTAGATGCGTTTACTCTTCAGATCCAGTGAGAGGCCGTTGGGCCAGCCGAGATTTGCGGTCACAATGCGGGAACGCTCATTGCCATCCAAATGGGAGCGCTCGATCTTGCGATAGTGTCCCCAGTCAGTCCAAAAGAGTAGACCCGCCTCGTAGTCCAGGGCCAGACCGCGAGGCGACTCCAAGTCCTTGTAGGCAATAACATGACGATGTCTGCCATCAAGGGTGGCCACCTCAATGTATGCCTGCCGGCATCGGCCCAATAAATTGTTCGCCCAATCGAGTCAACGACCAGTCCGTCCGGATTCTCTAGACTCTCGCCGATCACTTTGTGCACATGGAGGCCATCGGGACTGGAGCTCATGATGACATTCTCAATGGTGTCCGACCAGAAAATGTAGCCCGTCTTCTGATCAACGTCCAGCGCAACTGCATTGGAGATGGGTGGCAGCGGCAGAACCACATCGATTAGATGATCAAAGTCCAATGAGATTTGACGGATATCGATGCGATGGGCAAACAGAATGTACTTTGTGGGTCCCTCGGAGCACGTGCGACGGTCCTCCTTAAGCTGCACCCCAACGGCGCAGGCGCACGTGAAACTTGTTGGATTCAGAAGGCACAGGTGAGAGCAGCCGCCATTCCGCTTGTCGCACGCATTGTAGACACGCCTGCGGGATCGATGGAACACCCGAATGTCCATTAGGTCACTGCTATTGGCGATGACAGTGGCGACATTCTTGCCCGTGATTTTATCGGCACTCATTGCAGACTTGGTATCCCAATCGGTCCAATACACACGACCACCGCTCACATCCAGTCCAAAGGGATGGCCCAGTCCATCTGCAGGCACGGCACCGCCAGGTGATTAGATCCACTGAGACAAGAGCAAATTTATTTAATACTTACTGATTATAACTTTGCGACTGCTGCCATCGAAGTTCATGTTCTCCAACGCTTTTGTGCCTCCGTCGACAAAATACAATTTGTGCTGATCATAATCGATGGCGAGTCCATTGGGCCATATTAGTTTCTTGGACGCGATAATAACACGACTGGCACCATCCATGTTGGCTCGCTCGATCATTGCCTCCTCACCCCAATCCGACCAGAACATGAGACCATCTATTGGTTTTAAAAAGCAAAAAAAAAGAGAACAAAATCAATTAACAATTAACAATAACTTTGGCAGGGGAAATCTCTCTACTCCCATTAAGAAACAAATGACAACGCAGCAATCGGGCGTGACCGACTGTCAAATACTCTGATACCAATATGTAAATCAATCTGACACCAGGTGCCATAGAGCAAGGTGGGTGTAGCCAAGAAATACCCATCCGATGAAGGAGGTTCGTAGTAATCTACCCTCCAAGTTTGGCGTGGCGAATGCCATTCGTTGAAGGACATCGCCAACAAACTACCTAACTTTCAAATTGTGGGAAATATGTGCTTTATCGATTCGCGACTATCGACTTTATCGGTTTCCTAGCCTCCTCGTAGACGTAGCACCTCAATTTGAGCACTTTGTCTGACGCAGGCACAGACAAGCATATATTGAGTTCATGCGGATATATTATACGGATTATACATTTGGTATCAGAGTACACGAATCTATAGGCAGGTCGAGAAATTTAAATAATTTAACTGCGTCTTTAAGAACTAAGCAAAATATTTTACACATCTGCAACATAAATTAAATAACTCGAAGTCTGTTTCTTCAAAACCTATATTTTACGACTAATTTTCTAACGGCTTTGGATTATTTAAGACTTTCTGAAGTGTAAAATTAAAAAAAAAATGGAAGAACTTTCCACAATAAGAGGAAAAATCGAGTCTTTTCCAAATATTGTGAATATAAAACTGGTAAAAATTTCAGGAACTTAATTTCAACATATTTAATAAAATGAATGAGTAAAGTTTGGTTAAATTGTTACATATATATAATATATCTTACCTATTGGATTAACGACAATATCGCGCGGTTTGTCCAACTTTTCCCAGACGAGCAGCGTGCGCATTTTTCCATTTGTGGTGGCCACTTCGATGCGATTTGTCGATGGATCCGTCCAATACAGTTTGTCGGTGATCCAGTCGAGGGCCAGGCCAACGGGCGATACCAAATTTGAGTGCACAACTCGTTGCTGATAGCTGCCATTCAGATGAGCCTTATTTATGGAACTGCGCTCCACGTCTGTCCAGTAGATGAAGTCTGTTTCGCTACACCAGTCGAGGGCGACGGCATGCTTTAAATTGTCCAGTGGCACAATCATATCGACCTCATTTGGTCCAAACGACTTGGTGTTTAGCTGGCGCAAACGAATATCCTTGCGGCGAGCGACCAGGACGAGCTTATCGGGTGCACTCTTGCAGGTTTTGCCATCGTCCTTCAGCGACAATCCGATGGGACAGCCACACCGGCGTGAGATTCGATTGGGTAGGCACAAATGTGAGCAACCGCCGCGCAAGCCACGCCTATCCTTCTGGCATCGATCCTGATAGTCCGGCTGACGTGCTGGATGGTAAGCGTGTATATCCATGGGAAAGTGAAAGTTTTCGTGAACAGATCGAAAACCTTGCCCGTTATCTTGTTGGCTGCCGAGACGGTCTTTGTGTTCCAGTCCGTCCAGTACATGGTATCTTCGAAGATAGTCAGAGCGAACGGATGCGGCAGATGGCTGCTGAGCACCTTGATCCGCTCGCTGCCATCCAGATTGGAGCACTCAATGGCATGCTGCTTGGCATCGGCCCAGTATATCTTGCTGTTGGGATAATCAATGGCCAGACCATTTGGCCAGGTAACACCCTTCGATATAATCACCTGTCGCTGCGCCCATCCATGTGAGCACGCTCTATTTTCGGATTCGGTCCCCAGTCGCTCCAGAACACCAGTGCTTCACCCGGATGTATGACGATGGCGCGGGGCTTATCCAAATCACTTGAAACGATCACTGTGCGCAAATTACCCTGGAAATTGGCGCACCTCAACGCGTCGTGTGCCGGAGTCCGTCCAAAACAATAGATCATGCACCCAATCTACAGCAATGCCACCCGGTGATTCCAAGCCCCACTTGATGACGTCACGGACACGCGTTCCATTAACGTAAACCATTTTGATGACATCCGTGGAGACATCGGACCAAAACATCATACCCTTACGATAATGGAAGTCCAATGCAATCGCATTGTGCAATCCCTAACTATGGCCATATAACGGTTATTGCTTAGGTCACGCGGCGGATATCCCAACGATTCGCCACCAGTAGGGTCATGGCACCTCCGAGTGCCTTGCAGGTGCGCAGATCCGGCCTCAATATGTAACCCATTTCGCAGGAGCAAACAAATGAGCCCAGCGTATTCTGGCACTTCTGTGAGCAGACAGGACTCGTCACATACTGGCACTCGTCGATGTCCGTGCAGCTGTTTAGATATATAGACAAACATGAGATATTAATTTGGGGAAACTGACGAGAATTATAGTTGGAAAAATTCGCACTTTCGCTTATTCGTATTCATAAGATATCCCAGGCGGCAAGCGCATTCATCCCGTCCTCGTGCCGTCCTGATGCACAGCTGCTCGCATTGCTTTGGTTCGGGGCACTTTTGTTCGACGGGACAGTTGACCTCATCCTCGCCTAGCGGACAATCATTTTGCCCATCACAGACATGTTTCTGATGAACACATATTCTGCAATGCATTCAGGCACTCATTAAAGCAATGATTCTGGGTGGGATCATGGGTTAATGCCATGCACTCACTTTAGGTTGGTGATATTCTTCTTGGCGGGGCACAGGAATTGGCCGGCGTCACACAGCAGGTGACAGTCGACCTCATCTTCTGCAGAAGAGCAATCCGGATAGCCATCGCAAAGCCAGGTGCGCTGTAACGGATGCAATTCAAAATATTAATATAAGAAACTTTTGCTTTAACTATATATTTATTTATATTGTATAATATTTTTTATAATACTTCTTACGAAATACATGGAAACATGGAAGGAACCTTGTCTAACCCTATTTATATCGGTCTATCTGCTTATATCCCATTTAGTCTCTCTGTCTTAAGCTAATATTGATGAAACTTTCGTCATATTCGTATTCTATATAACATATAAAGTGCATCATTGATGAAACGACTGAAGTATCCTATGCAAAGTGTTATTAATAATAACCAGATATCTAACACTATCGACTCAGATCTTTGTACGGATTTGACTTACCAAAATGCAGCGTCCATTGTGGCAGGTGAACTCGTCGGGGCCGCAGGTCAATGGGTGCTCTGGGTTCATATTGCCGCAGTCGTTCTCATCCTCGCCGCCATCACAGTCCTGCTCCTTGTCGCATTTCCAGCGCTTCGGAATGCAAGTCCCATCCGCACACTTGTATTCGCCGGACGTGCATTGCGATGGCTTCTGTTGGCAGTTCTCCTCGTCGCTCCAGTCACCGCAGTCGTTGTCACCGTCGCAGCGGAATCGATTGAGTATACATTGGCCGCTGGGCCCGCCGGCACCACCCAGTCCGCCACGGCACTTGAACTCACCCTCCGGGCAGCTGTTGATAACGGCCGGACACTTGTGCTCATCGGAGTTGTCATCGCAGTCGCGTTCGCCATCACAGCGAAAGGCTTGGGATATGCAGTAGCCGTCATTGCAGGTGAAATGCTCATCGGTGCAGCTGCTGCGATTGCAGTGCACCTCATCCGAGTAATCTTTGCAATCGTTCTCGCCATCGCATAGCCACGGCCGTGGAATGCAGAAGCCGTTCTGACACTCAAACTGATCCTCCGTGCAGTTGGTGCGCGCTCCACAATGCGTTTCATCCGAGTAGTCGCCGCAGTCATCGTCGCCGTCGCACAGCCAATCCTTGTTAATGCAGCGGAAGGTCTTTGGGCACATTACATGCAGGCCGCTCTGCTCGCACTCCTTCTCCAGCTTGGACTTCATGTCGTCGGTATTGTCGCAGTCGAACTCGTCGGAGCCATCGGTGCACTGCACCTCGCGATTGCAGCGTCCATGGGACTCGATGCACTGGCGGTTGCTGCACTGCCACTGCAACTCCTCGCAGCTATTGTGGCAACCAGTGGACGGTGGTGCGCTGTAGCCATCGCCTGGCTGACTGAGCTGCCGGGGATCGTCGTGGACAACAACCCTATTCGCAAATGGGCGGAAGCCCTTCTGCTTGTTGTTCGCTCCGGCCACAAAACCATCACGACCACGTGTGCTCGACTGTCGATCGGATTCGCGTACAACATACATATCGCCACGTCCACCCTGGGCACCAACATTCCGGAACTTTGGGGTGTCGCCGGTGCTTGTGGTGCCCGCGCCAGTGGCAACGCTTGGCTTATGAGGTAACATTGGTTCCTTGGTAAAGACGTGTCCATACATCTTGTCAACTTCATCGATGCCCTCGATATGATCATCGATGTGATCGTGGTTCTGATCATGATCATCGTGATCTGGATGGTGAGCGTGACCGTGGTCATGCACAAGATCATAATTATGGTCATGGTCATGGTCATGGTCATGGTCATGGAGATGGTCATGGTCATGGTCATGATCATGCTCCAGATGTGGTGGGTACTCGGAAACGTTTATATAGTCGTGATCATGTTCCTTGTGCAGTAGTTCATCGGCTAAATCGTCATCGTTCACATTTCCATTGGATGATTGGGATTGCTGGTACCAGTGCTCTGGAAATTCCAGCTTACTCTTTGCATCATCATCATTTTGGTGGTTAACGTCGCCCTTGTTAAACTGCTTGCCAAGGCCGTACGTGAAATCGCCAATTCCCACACCTTCAAGCAATGAAGAAGAACAAATTGATTAATATCGAATTAAAGTGGAAAATAAAATAAAAATAAATAAAAATCAGAATTGTATTAACTTCATTTGAAATGTGCTGTAAAAATTAAAATTGAAATCAAAGATGCAAAGTTCATTTGAAAATCTGATGAACATTGAAGGCAGAAGACATTCCACACAAACATTTGGGCTAATGAAACCTAACTAATTTCGCTTAAGAAAGCTATAGCACTGATAAAAAAAGATTTCTAATTGTATTTCAATTTGTCAACATAAAATGTATTTTGATGTGATGCCACAAGTGGTTGAAATATTAGTTTTCATCTGATTTGAAGTCATATGAATATTCTTAGCTAATCTTCCGATTAGACAATGTAATCTATTAATTCGCAGTAGGGAAAAACTATGAATGTAAATATGTGTGTATGTGTGCATCGATGTACATAAAGTGCGTGGGCTAATCAACTAACAGGTGGTATACACATAACTATATATATGTATATGTATATGTATAATCTGCGTGGGTGAAAAGCCTGACAAATAAAGATTAAATTAAAACAATTGATAATAACTATTTACATATTCTATTTGATTTTAATGATATGCGAGCTAATAAATTGCGTACAACAATTTGAGCAAACAGCATTTAAAAATCATGATTGGTTTGCGATTGTCTTTTACTTTTACTTTTACTTTTACTTTTACTTTTACTTCTGCTTAACATTTAATTATTGTATTTATCTGGAGGAAACTTTTGTAATGCTCCAATGCTAATACGAATTTTCATTGATAAGTAAGCAGATGCATACATATCTACAAATCATGTAGGTGTATGCCCAGATGTCTCTGTGTGTGTGTGGCTGACTGGGTATGTATGTATGTATGTATGTATGTATGTATGTATGTATGTATGTATGTATGTACGTGACAGAGATACGATACTTACCAAAGCATATCAGGCACACCAAAGGGCAAAACGGCACGACTAGCACATACATTGCCAACGCGCGGACTGCAAACAGACACACGCACACACACACACACGCGCGCACACACTGACACTGACACGGACGCACGCACGCACGCACGCACGCAAGCACGCAAGCACGCACGCACGCACGCAACACTGGCGCTGCGTGGATGTGCGGCTGGCTGATGCTGTTCCCTCGTCGGCTGTGGCTGTGGCTGCTCCTGCTGCTGCTGCTACTGCTCCTGCTGCTGCTTCTGCTGCTGCTGCTGCTTCTGTTGTCTCTTTTTGTTTTATTGGATTTTGGCGCGTGCGTGTGACACGCTCTTAGCTGAAGTTTTTGGGCTGCTGTTTTGGCTACTGTGTTCGCACTTTAATGCGCTTCGCGTTGCGTAGGTGTCACATTCACAGGACCGTATGTACATACATATGTATTGGCACATACATACATATGTACATCGGCTGTATACGTCGGCAAGAAAATTCGTTCACTGCACATATGTATGTAACAACACTTCAGTTGTTGTTGTTGTTGGTATTGTTGTTATTCTTCCTCTTATTATTAACTATGCTAATTTTATAGTTTTCGCATTTGCTAAATGCAAATTGCATTAAAAATTTGTTAGCGTAATGCTCAGTTTGATTCTGTAGTTTGATGCTTCACTTGTTACACATTTGAAAAAGTTAAAGCAATTTTGATTTTGATTTGAATTCATTTGATTGTAAATTTATTTATTAAGATTATCGCTTGCAGAGCCGGGCCCACGAACGTGTTTGAACTGCCAATAGATAATGGGGATTTACTTTGCTTTATTATATCCGCCTACATAAATACATATGCATGCATACATACATGCATATTTACACACTTTGTCAGTTATATATATATAGCACTTTTTTTATATGGTTATCACTTGCAAAAATTACAGCTAAACAATTTCTTTAGTTTTGTCTTTTTTTTTAATTCACTGATATTGAGTTTAATGTTTCACGGTGTATTTAAAAATAAAATGCTTTGAAAGTGTATCATATAGATATATAAATATATATATAGATATATAAATATATGCATATTATATATAAATATATATGGATATTAGGATGCACCCTGCTGCTGTTGACCCTAAGCAGCATCGCTTAAGTGCTTTACAGACCAATATATATGTTGTGCGTATCAGATACAAAATCATGCACTGGGAAACAACAACAACAACAACAACAACAACAACAACAAGAAATTCATAATCTTTCACATTCAATGTAATTACGGTTGTTTGTCTCGCTCTTTTATTTCAACGGACGGACTGTGGGCCTGTGAAAAGGCCTGTTGCGACTGCTCTATAGCATACATTTGGGGCGCCACCAAAATTGCAAACTTGCAAATATTCAATCAAACTATTTAAATTGACTATTCGTTGCAAAATAAATATTTAAGATGATTAAGCATTTAGCTTTAACTTGGTATTAATAATTGTTTTGCCCATTAACTGATGCTGTGCACAGTTGTTAAGCAGTAGATACAATTATATTCAGTGTATGTGTGGACACGTATTGTATGTGTGTAGGGGTGTGTGTGTGTGGGTGTGTGTGGGTGTGTGTGTGAGTGTGTATGTGTGTTCGTCAAGGGAAACACCCACTGTGAACGTCGACAGCGGCTGGATTTGCCTGCGGCCCACGGATTTGCGGATTTACGAGAGAAAAACTAGAAAGTCTTTCAATATCATTGATGAAAAGCTGGGTTTTTCGATTAGATTGGCTTATATGGTTTTGTTAAACGTTGTTTTCTTTTCTGTTTTTTTTTTGTTTTTTGACACAATTAAATGATTGTTTTTTTTTCTTTTGCACCGACCGCATGAAGGAAAATAATATTAAGAGCATGCGCATTCACTCACATCTACGAACTGCAGAATGTATGTAGATACATACATATTATGTTTTTTATATTTAAGCCGTTTAGCAAACAAATTTGCATGCGTATTTTGCAATTATTTGCTTGCTAAAAGCCCGCCACGTCTTGTCGATCACACCACAATAGTTGTCGTTGTTGTTGTCGTTGTCGTTGTCGTTGTCGTTGTCATTGGCGTCGCAGTTGACGTTGTCGTTGTTGTTGTTGCTGCTGCTGGTGATGGTGGTGGTGTTGGTGGTGGTGGTGTTGGTGGTGGTGGTGCTGCTGCTGCTGCTGCTGGTATAGTTGTTCTCGTAGCACAATTTCCTAGCACTTTAGCTTTGGCCAATTCTGTTGATTCTTCATTGCTTAAAATTGTATATATTTGTACTGCTGGCCAAGTCCTTCCCCAACTTCCATGTATCTTTTAGTTTATTTTATATCTTTATTATTTTGTTGTATTCTTTTGCTCAAGCGTGATTAGCTTGTGCGTCAGTTAGTCTTGGAACGTCTGCTTGCGTGCTCCTTACTACGAAAAATGTGGACTAACCAGAGATTCACAGCAGTGGTCGGCATTCGCAGCTGGGCCGATTGTCCCACATGCATGGGAATCTGTGTGTGTGTGTGTGTGTATATGTGTGTATATGTGTGTGGATGTGTGTGTATGCGTGCGTTTTTGTCTGTGTATGCTCCTTTGTATGTAAAGAAAAGCTTGCGCTCAGATTTCAGAAAACCAACACACAATCGTTTCTCAATGGGCTTACTGAAAAGGAGCACGAAACTCACTCATACACAGACAGACTCTTTTGCTCAATTGGTACCCACACAAAGATAAACGCGGATTGCGTAAAACTGATGCTGTTGGTTGTCCTTGTTGTGCGTGTGCTTTGAAGCTTTTATTGCTGCCATTGCAAAAGCTCGCTCTGTACCAACACAGGTTTTGTCTCCGGCATACAAAAAATGGTTGGCATCCATAGGCCGAATCTGTTTATTATTCTATAGGCTGGCTCAGAAGAGCTTTTGTCATTGAGAATTAGCCGCACAGAGATGCATTTCGACAACTGAACGTAGCTTGTTAGATATGTTTGGTGTCGAGCACGTATTGCAAGAATCTCATTTGAATCGCTGCTAAACAATAAATCGAATTACAATCGATTGTGAAAGAGAGATGGCTTCCATCCCCCTCCACGCACATGGTGAAGTTAACAAATTCTCCGAAAATCATTTATTTTCAGTTCGCCAAATGCTCGCGTACACTGTGACGTCACAATCTATAAGGCGGACAATTGGCGCCGTGACCCGTCTCCGCAACAAGAACAAGAACAGTGCCGAAACGCACTGTTTTAATGAAGTATGAGATTCTAGAATAATATGATCCGCCTAGGGTTGGGCTGATGCTGCCTCGACTTGTAAGACAAAGGCAAACCTGACTGACAACACCGACTGCTCTCAAATAGTCGGTGCAAAGAGTAACTTATCGCTTTGCTTTCACTTTCATTGTATGTATGCTACTTAAATTAAGATGAGTCTTTGTGTGTCTCTGTGTGTGTGTGTGTGCGTGTGTGTGTGTGTGTGTGTGTGTGATGAGGTGTGATGGCACTAGGCAGCAGCAAACGACGACAACCCTAAATGAGCATTGGCATCTCGTGATTCTGAATGAAATTGTTCCGTTGTACAGTGGAATATGCCGACTGTGGCATGCGCAGGCCCAGGACTCGTTGTCGACATCGGCCGAGAGGCCCCTCAACATCATCATCAATTAGAGCAATAGTCGCAGCAGCCGAAGCCGAACAACGGTAACTGACAGTAATCATTCGTTAGCTAGACACGGTAGGCGTTCCACATACACACGCAGCTGCTCACGACTCGCTAGCAGCGATGAGATACAGATACATATATATATTTAGATACAGGGCGAGCGGGAAAAAGTGAATGGCAGACCGAATTTTAGGGCGTCCGTGTCACATTCGTTATTCGTTCGACGTATTACAGTGTCATCCGTTGGTGTGCTTCTATTTCTTTTTTGTTGTTTGCTTCGAATGCTCCACATTTCTTTTGAACAATTTTACGCAATTTGTTTAAATGAATGTCTGCAAACAAAAGTGTGTATGTGTGTGTGTGTGTATGTGTGTGTGTGTGTGTGTGTGTGATCTATTATTGAGACACTTTTGTGAGGGTTGTGCTTCCCAAAAACACTATAATTAATGCAAATAAAGGCAACGCAAGTGCATCAATACAATGTCACCCAAAATGCACTTTTACACACACACACTCACACACACACACACACATTTACATGTGAATTTGTAAATGGCAATGCATGTTTGCTTATAAATATGTCCTTAACAATATAAAATCAGGTTGTCATTTTTGCACAATTTTTTTTTTTGTTGTGCAGTGGCTGCAGTTGCAAAAATGGGTCAAACACATAAAAGGCAAACACATGAAAATATCTTTACATGTGTGTGTGTGTGTGTGTGTGTGTGTGTGAGGCAACAATGATGAGGGCCCACATTAGCGAGAAGAAAATTGCGTGTGGCAAAAAACCATGAGGCGCCTTCACAATGCGCTATTAGGAAACACACAGTTATGTACTCAAACCTGGTACTTACGATTATATTCACATTTATATATATTGCAAGCATGAGAAGTTGATGTGAATATTTTTTTTTTTTTTTGTGTAATTTGCACATTTAGCCAAACATTTGACGATGTAGCAGCTTGTGTTTTACATGATAATTATGCCCTCCAATTTTATTGAGCATAGAAATGCATTCAACTCACAGCTTTCATAACTAAAATGTAAACAACAACCACAACAACCACAACAACCACAACAACAAACAACGGGGCTTACGAAGTTTGTACTTATGAAATACTTATTTGCATTCATTCTAATGAATACTATTAAATGTGAGCGAAAAAGATGCAATCGTGGAATCCTTGCAACCACACAAATACAAAACTCACAGATTACACAGATTAAAAAAAAAGTACGTCCAAAACTAAAACTAAAACTAAAAATATTCGTATGCCAACAGTAATAATATTGCAGTTTGAGTATTCTCTAGAAAAAAAACATAATATCTGCCATTTTTGTAATTTTTAAATATAGTATTTAAACTCTTTGGTTGTACAAATATATAGTGATATGTGCATCATAGTCATGAAGTAAATAATAAATAACAAAAAAAAAAAACAAAAAAAAAAAGTACGTATCCGCATCGAACGGAAACCAATGCCAGAGTATCAGTATCCGGAATGAAACTGGAAACGACAGCACAGACAATGCCAACGAGTTGAGAACCACAAACGATAGCAATCGCAACTGTTAACGCTGCCAATATGGCTAGCTATTGGTACCTGGGCGTCTGTTATAGCCTGCTGCTGTTGCTGCTGAGTGCCCAGCTATCATTGGTTCGGTAAGTATTATGGATAAAACATAGAGCAACTATCTCAAATATATCATATAATTAGAGTCGAACGAAACATGCATTTCTTATCCTTGAAGAATATGTCTCGGACTTGCATCAGTCGATTTTATCGATCTCAGTTATGATCCATTGTAATATACATATTTTCAACAGTATTCAAATCTACTCAGCTCGCATTTGTAATTAAGAATAATTTTGTCTAGATATGTCTATGTCAATATCTTTGTTATTAATTGGAAATAATGTTCTCCCTGCAGATGCAAGCGAAAAGAAATGCTCGCGGGTCGCTTAGAGAATGTAACACAGACGATCTCAAAAATACTGCAAGGATATGATATACGCCTGCGGCCCAATTTTGGCGGTGAGCCTTTGCATGTGGGTATGGATTTGACTATAGCAAGCTTTGATGCGATCTCAGAAGTTAATATGGTAAGTGCCGCTCTTCGCATACAACAATGTGGATCGAACTGTACTAATTTTTTGTTGATTATTGTATAGGACTATACTATAACAATGTATTTGAATCAGTACTGGCGCGACGAGCGCCTGGCTTTTAATATCTACGGACCATACTACGATACCGATGCAGAGGACGATGGAGTCAACGATGTGCTGACGCTATCCGGAGACTTTGCCGAGAAGATTTGGGTGCCAGATACATTCTTTGCCAACGACAAGAATAGGTACGTAAACTGTTTTACTACCTGTCTGTATGCTGCACCTATTTACACAAACAAATGTTTTGTCTTTTCTCGTTTCTGGTAACACAGCTTCCTACATGACGTCACTGAGCGAAATAAGTTGGTACGTCTTGGCGGCGATGGAGCCGTTACCTACGGCATGCGATTTACCACGACACTGGCCTGCATGATGGATTTGCACTACTACCCACTGGACTCTCAAAACTGTACCGTGGAAATAGAGAGCTGTAAGTTAAGAATGCCGAACGAATAACTATTCAAATATGCTGGTTCATTTTCATTTGCATATGCTTCTAAGAAATCTTTTGATTTTTTTTTTGATATGGTTTGAACAGGGCCAAAGCACAAGGAAGTTGTCGGAGCTATTTATCAATTTTTATTTGTCTTCTATAGATATTTATATCATTTCTATTTTATTTCTTATGCTTTTATATTTGTATTTAAGTAGTCAGACATTTATTTAAGTATTTAGACAGTCAGTTTTTAGTTTGTCGATTTGACGCTTCTATGTATTGTTTACTTACTGCCTATATTCATTTTTTGTGATTAGTCTGACTAACTTAACTAAATAAAGAAGTCGTTGGAAAACACACCACATACAATGATGAATTTTCTCTCCGTCATTCAACGGAAATCGTGTTCAAGGAATCATCATTTTTGTCAGTTGTGGATATGAACATGATTATGTGATGAGTGTTTTGAATGTCTGTTTACATTTAAATAGGCGCACAACATCCACTTCCTAAACCAACTTAAATTTCGATAAATGTTCTCTTTTTCTTTTGGCAACCATTTATTTATATATTTCATTTCAACCAGCATTAATGGAATGACAAATAATTTAGCACATTATTGTACCAACTGCTCTGATTCATGTTCAATAGATGGTTACACGGTCAGCGACGTAGTCATGTACTGGAAGCCAACGCCGGTGCGCGGCGTAGAGGACGCCGAACTGCCACAATTCACGATCATTGGTTATGAAACGAACGACAGGAAGGAGCGGCTGGCCACTGGCGTCTACCAGAGGCTGTCGCTCTCTTTCAAATTACAGCGCAACATTGGATACTTTGTGTTCCAGACGTACTTGCCAAGCATACTGATCGTAATGCTGTCCTGGGTATCATTTTGGATTAACCACGAGGCAACGAGCGCTCGTGTAGCGCTGGGCATAACAACGGTCCTCACCATGACAACGATCAGTACGGGAGTACGCAGCTCCTTGCCCCGCATCTCCTACGTGAAAGCCATTGATATCTATTTGGTGATGTGCTTTGTGTTCGTATTTGCGGCGCTCCTTGAATACGCTGCGGTCAATTATACATACTGGGGCAAGCGGGCCAAGAAGAAGATCAAAAAGCTGAAGGATTGTGATCAACATAAAATAGGTATGAACCGATTTAATAGTAAAGCTTATATATAGATTATTGAACAGAAGTCAAGAGCGTTGCAAGCATAAATGAATTGCACTAAAATCTTAAGTTTCGGAGACGCGTATGGTTTTTGTTCAATAGATTTATGGTTCTTCATTACAATTCTCGTTATAAAACAGGTAAATTGGAAAAATCCGAAACGTGTTCAACAACAGAAGACATTATTGAGCTGCAGGACGTGCGCATGAGTCCTATACCTTCTTTGCGCAAGGGTAACTATAATGTGACCCTCGGCTCCATCGGCACAGAGACCATGGACTTGGCCAAGTTCCCGCCAAGCTTTCGCATTACTCGTAACTATGGTGCCGGTCGTAGTCAGCTGCGACATCGTGGTCAAAGAGGTAAAAATGACTTATCAGACCAATTTTCATATCATTATTTATATATGCTGTCTCTCTCTCTCTCTCTCTCTCTCTCTCTCTCTCTATCTCTCTCTCGTTCTTTGTACAGGAACCTCAGCGCGTCCCCGCATGATGCATGCCATAAAAAAGAGCGCCTCAGCCATTAGGGCGACATTACCAAAAATCAAGGATGTTAACATTATTGACAAGTATTCACGCATGATATTCCCCATTAGCTTTTGTGCGTTCAACCTGGGGTACTGGATCTTCTACATATTAGAATAAGTAGTTGCTGCTGAAAATCTTAGTCATACTTACCAAAGTGTCATAGCCCCTGGCCTGCACCTGCTGCCCTCCCACTGATGAAAAATGATATATATTGACATTGACCAATTTATATATATATAAATGAATGATAAACCTGCTACATACTCACATACATACATACAAATACTTAAACATGATATATATATATATACATACAAGGAAACATACATACATATGAGTATATATATATATATATATATATATAGTTAAGTATTGATATTCGCTTAAGTAAATCACAGTAAATGTGTTCCCAGTAATTTGAATATTTACTTATAGCTAAATTAAGTACGAGTTTAGCCAAGTTATACAAGGAATTGGTATGCATTTGGCAAAATATTGATTTGAGCAGCTCAGCATAATGAACCATTTAGGATTAAGCAAAATCAATTAATGATCCACTGAGCTAGCTGAAAGTCTCAAAAATATTTTCACTCTCGTTCTTTCAAGTGCTTTTCATTGTTAATCACAATATTCACATTATCATACAAATCATTTACTGTATATTTCTTAGAAATGTTATTTAAATGGTTTACATATTTTAAACAAAATGCGTTTCAATTTCAATTCCTTTGGGTTAAACAAATGGGAGACATTTATTTTTCAGAATAACCGGCGAATAAAAATTAGTTAGTGTTATCCAAGTGCAAACATATCTTAGGATACTCGCTGTTTGCTGTTTATCAAAGAGACCAATATGATCATAAAAGAGATTACGTATACGGAACCATCGATATGGAGGCTAATAAATTGGCCAACCCAACAATATCTGGAGAGCTGCAGTATCACAAGAAGGTAGACTTTTCATCCCGTTTTCGGCAATCCAGCAAATTCAATCAAAATACCAAGTCCAATACATTTGGAGGAAACTTCAGGAAAAGCCAAAATATAAATCAGTCCGGCTACCAACAGATTTCCCTAGTGGCACAGGAAGGCACAAAAAAACATGTTTTCAGCAAGCCAGCAAGACAATAAATGACAATAAATTCTTATCCAAAAGCAACAATTTATTTATTGACAATAAAAATAAAAATAATTATGTGATTTATGGCAGATTATGGCAGACAAGCTGTTTGGAGAAATGGAGAATGCAGAGAAACGAATTTGCATTATAGCATATAGATGTAAGGATTATGGTTATGTGTGATTTAGTGTAGGAAACGCAAAGTATATATAAGTATACAAGTCTAACGAAGCATATAGAAATATAGCTTAGGCTTTAATCATGGACCAGGAGAACTCCTTCTTATACATGCCATATGCCAACCAGTACAGCAAATTGAACAGGGCGAAGGTCATTGGAAATGCAACCCGAGCGACTCGATCAATCAGTGATATGCTATTCACATAGCTTGCCCCACGTCCTTGGACATTCTTCTCCGCGGCAGCATCACGTTCGCGCTGTCTGCGAAACTTGACGTCACCCTTGAGGCAGAGCCACATCTGGCGCATCCGGGAAACGGCGGGCGGCTCCGTTTGTGTGGTACGCTCCATGGTCGAGGTATGCGACGAGAGCTTTGGAAAAATGTGTGCAGGATTCTCTTGCTGATTCTGCTTCAAGCACAGACATCGTAATTATATATTATTAATTATAATAATATAATAAAACTCACATTGTATATGGGACAGCTGAAGGCATTGCGCTTTGGATAGGCGCCACCATTCAGATCAGCCGGTAATGGGAGCTCACAGTGCAGTGTGTCGTGGTCGGCAAAGACGAATACATCGCTATCAGAGTTGGCTGGTTCGCTATCATCACTGGCCTCGGCAGCATCGGCTATCTCGCCTGACGTGAAGCCCAACGCACCAATATCCTCCCACTCTTCCTCCATTCGTGGTATCTCGCCGCTACCCAATTTGGTGAAATAATGCACGCCGGCGAACTCGAGCAGTGTGGCAATGCAGTACAGAAAACTCATGAGCAGAAACCAGTCCAGGGCCGTCGCATACTTCACCTTGGGCAGATCGGTTCGTGAATCCAGGCTGATGGTCGATAGCGTTAGAACAGCTGTTACGCAAAGACCGACACGATCGCTGGTTGCCTCACGATGTATCCAAAACGAGACCCATGACAAAACCACTATCAGAATGCAGGGCACATAGACCTGCACATGGCCATTTGTATGTACGTTAGCCATTAGCCATTAGCCATAAGGATAACGTTGCTTACCTGTATCAGAAAATATCCAGTGTGTCGCTTCAGATTAAATGCCACATGCAATACGGAAAAGTCACCCTCACGTCGTGTGGATGTGAAATTGCGATGCATCATGCTGATCAGATCAAACTGATTGAGTGTCATGCCGGGCACAAAGGAGACAGCATCATCGTGGTTTTGCCACTCGTACACTAGCTGCTGATTGGTGTAACCATCTGTAAGGCATTCATCTTCATTAGCGAAGGCTTCTAGTCAAAATTCAATAATCAAATAATACGCACAGCTGCCTATGATGAGTGGACAGGATTGCCGATCCATTGGAAAATTCTTGAGCTCCATCGGACAGGTGGCCTTAATCGTCAAGCTGCAAAATAGAGTTTCATATTAGATATTGTCTGTCAGTTTATAGTTCCAGACACTGTATGCACCGCATTGAGTAGAGTATGCCGCCATCCTGATCCAGTCGCAGCAGCTTATTAGGCACCGTTATGGTGTGTATGTGTGAGTGCTTGCCATTATAAAAGTAGGTGTCCGGTCGCCAGATCTTGTCCAGCATTTTGATACTCAGCGAGAGACTCTTGATGGGCCCTTGAAAGCTCAGCCGCTTGTCACGCCAATATTGGCGAAAGTAGCAGTCCATCGAGTAGTCCATGTCCAGCTCCGAAACGGGTCCCATGCTGCGTATGAGTATGTTTGTCCGCACCACCGTTGGCATACCTTGGCCATGTGTGGGCAGCTGCGATTGCTCGTAACGTTTCAGTAGATTCTCCAATATGCTGGATATATTCCGGCTCAGCATATCCGCTGATGGGGTGCGCAACCGTGCCTTTCGCACTGCTCGGCCAGACTCGAAGTTGTTTGTCTCATTCACGTGACGTCGACTGAGGCGACTTTGGACCGGGACGGTGGACAGTGCGCGAAATGACTCGTATATGCGACTGGCCTTAAATTCGCTAGTTATCACTGGCATTTTGGTAAGTTCCCTTGAAGTGCCTTGACCCCAATGCCCTTCAAGAAGGTTGAAGTAAATTAAGAAACTGTCAAAGAACCCATTATTAATATACATTTCGCATAACACAATAAACATCAAATGGGTAACATAAGATGGAGTACAGATTCTTCCCAATTATTTAATAAGCGCTCATTGGGACAACACTGGACAACCACATCTCAATATAAGAAACCCAAATAGGTAAATGGAATATCTTAAGCAAAATTAAGCGCTCTAACAGTCTGGCAGTCCGATAGAAGCAATTTATGATTCATAACTCTTTTGGCTTTCCTTTTTTCATTGTTCAACACTTGAAGTGGCTTTAGTAATTAAACACTTGAGCTGGCAATTGTAAGGCAAAAATGTAAACTTAGCAGTCAATGCGATTGCAAGATACTCACTCAAAATTTATTACCACACTTAAGACCAATTGTCTATGCGTATAAGTACCAGCTGCCTCTACGTCATACACTTTAATACGTTGGCAATGTGTATTCAATTGTTACCAACTTATAACTTTGTCAAGCACAGGCAAATATTATTCATACAGTTCCCAAATGAATCTCTTTTGCCTGCGTTTGACTACGAGCTATGCACAAATATCCTGCCAATGGCACAGTTACAGGGTATGGCAAGTGTGACATCGGCGAACAAAAAGAAAGTGTCGACGTTGACGTCAGTGGCAAAGCGAAAATAACACGAAAGTACAAATAAACGCCGTTTTTACAGTCAAACAATAGACTGCTCGGATAATTTGTACCGTATACCCATGACAATGTGACAATGTATGTATGTACATATGTAAATATGTACATACATACATAAGGAGGAGCTGGTTGTATATTAATGTGCGTATTTTGCATTTGTGCATATAGGACTGATTTTTTCAAATATTTTCGAAACTTAAGGTATGCCATATTGTGGCTTAACAGATTGTCAATTGATAACAAAAAATAGCTGCCTGAATTGGCAGTATATCCTGCAAGTTGACAAAACGAAGAAGATTCAGCATATTCTTTAAATAAACTGAAAATACCGAGCAAAGCTTTGAAAACTGATGGCAGATGAATAACATCTACTGTAAAAATGAGCAGCCGTGTTTCAAAATGCAAATAATGACTCTTCTTGTTACCAAATGGTTTAGCCAGCGGTGTAAGTTCTGGTTAAAAGAGCATGGTGCAGGTGAGCTGAGTGCTGGGATGCATTAAGTCATTTTTCGTTCCACTGTGCAACGTGTGCTGTTTACTGGCCGCGGGTGGTTTGCCTTATTTCAGCTTTTGAGCCACACTTAATAAAAAAAAAAAAAACGCGTGTAATTCGGTTCACGACCTTGCGACCACTTCCAATGCTGTGATGGGGGTAATCTTGGCGTTTATGCATGGGTGTCTGCAGATTTGTGACATGTTTCGATGGTGTCGTCGACGTTTACGTGTCGATGTTATGGCCCTGGGCAAGTGTTATGCAACTTTGGGTTGTCCCAACAAATACATGGCCATATGTATGAATGCCTAATTAGTTACTTCTTTTGAAATGCACTATTTATATTTTTAAAATGTCCATAATCATATAGTGTGCATTGCCATTTCTAATAGTGTAGCTCTCTCTCACTTTCAACATTTTTTCCCCTTGTCAATCTCCGCACACTTGGCTAGAAAATGCTTGATTTGCAAAATAATTTTTGTACGTAGCACATCGTGTATGACTATGCACACACTTGTGCCCCCTCTAATAAACACAAGTCCTCAAACCCCACACACACTCACTTCAAATGTGCCACAATGCACAATAGCTTTGTTATAAAGTTAGTTTGAATTTTGAAAACAGTTTTCGGTTTTTCTACTTCACTTGTGCATATACGAATTAAGCTTATACTATGCCGAGAACAATGTCGTAATTGAAATTGAATAAAACTATAAATAAAAAACGATAAATTGAAATATTCATACGCAATGTGGTAAGAAAGGCAATCAACTTGGCTGTCTGTAGGGTAATATCGACAATTCCCTCGGCCCGTCCACTTGACCGCGTCTGACAGTTTTGCAGCTATTTTCAGTGCTCTAAGTGCCTATGAGCATGGGATGTTAATTGATTGAACGCATGACAAGCACTGCCCTGCATTAGGTCATTAACTTACCTAGTTAAAAATGGCAACGGTTGCCGTAACATGTTCATTGCAAAATTGAACTTAAAAATATTCAACACCCGCGACTGTTAGCTAAAGATGGAATCGAACACAGTTAGATGTATTATTGAGAGCTTAAGCAAGTATCCATCTCAATCAGTGTAATTTCTGATTAAGTGCAATTTCTGTTTATGCGCCGACCACAGCTTGCGCTCGTTGCTGTTGCACGCTTGCCGTCTAAATCCAGACAAGGTGGCTGAGACAAGCCTAAGTCGGTTTTTGGCTATGGCTATGGCTATGGCTATGGCTCTGGCGACACTGAGTCTGGCATGCGCATAGCATCCATCAAGCTATCAGTGTGCTTGCAACATGTAGTGGGATGTGGATGTGCATTACCTGCCTGCTACTATTCCATCCATCAACCCGACATGTGACCGACATATGTAGATCTCGCACACATTTCGGTATTTTACTTAAATATGTTGGCCTACACGCACCCCAAGACTTCTCAGTCATTGTTTGTGCAACGCCCGCTGCGAATTAATTATTTCTAAGAGCATTACGCTAATCAGTTATATTTTTTTCTATAATGTTGAACGCATATACGCATTTCTATTATGGAGTCAGACATGGAATGTTCGCCTCAATAAAAACTAAATTAAATTCTGTAAAAATAATTATTATTAAATTTGTAATCGTCATCATATGCCGAATTTTAAATCTTACAAATTCGTTTTTTAAATATTTTTATTTTTAGCATGTACTAAATAAGATTGCTTACGTTTAGTAAAAATGATTAATATATTGTATATTATTTTTCTCTGCCAAGAATATTAAATAGTTATTTTAGTGCCATTTATTTTCAGCTTATCCCGCGAAAATTCAAAAAGAACCGCCATCATGTGTTGATTTGGCGAGGACATTTCTTGCAGTATCGATATGCACATCGATATGCACAAGATTATCGATATCCGATAATGACAACTTAATATTAATTCATACATATATGCACATCGAAAGTAGCGATCAGGGGAAAATGGCTTATGAGCAACAATAACAGATTTCTTGGGTTTATAGGCGCATTACAGACCCATGCAATATAAATACCCGTGTTAAGAGAATATCCAAACAGCTCCCAAAACCGCAAACTTTTCCTCATTTAGCATTGGTCAGCAAAACGAATCCTTATAAAATAACACTTCTCTCGGCCGATAACTCAATGCAGTAGTCTAATATCGAAGTTTGGAAATCTGGTGGAAAATATGCTTCTTTTTTACAAGTATCGAGCTTCCAGGCCGTTAATAAAAATTACGGATAGGCGGACCATTGTTATTTCCATAAAGTCAATAGTCATACAAAATGTAAGAGTATGTTCCTTATTGGAGGCGATTGCCAGACGCTATTAGGGTAAATTGCATATTCTTTATCCACCCATTTAAAACATCCATATTCTTTTTTGTGTTAAGCATATAAATGGTGTTCAGTTTATTAAAAAAAAAAATCTTCATGGAATCTACTGAAGGCTTATCTTTTTATCAATGGCATTCATCAGTTACTTATGAATTAGCGGGAGGCGTCCGTAGAGGCATCCCGTTAAAAAGTAGTCTTAAGGGTCCAAATATATCAAATTTATCAATAAATTTCACAAAATTAGGATTTGTTAAAGATATAATCGTAATTTTGTAAAATAACTAAAGTTTATACTATATATTATATATAAATTGTGTATACCAGAGAGAAGTACAATTGATAAGCAACTTAAGACAAATCTTCAGACAGACCATCTTATTTATGCTCTATATTATAAATATTAAATGTCATACTTTCTCTTTTTTCTCTCTCTCTCTCTCTCTCTTTTGTTTTCTTTTGTGCTTCGGTTGGCAATCGAGGTACTTGACGGAGTCTTTTGTAAGTAGTAAATTCTAAGGGGAGAAATTAATATTGATCACCAGCTGTTCTGCTGTTTTTTTTTTTTTAATTTATTTTTACATTTAATTTTCTGTTTTTTTTTGTATTTTTTTCAGACTTTGTGTCTGTGTGAAACTCCAAAGTGCTGCAAGCCCCTGGCGGTTATTCCACATATTTTGGCACTCAACAGAAATTCGCAAATACACCCAAAATGTAAATATATATATATGTACATCTGTCCAAAATGTAGCTCCAAATAGATCATCGAATACAATTAAAAACTAATTGAGAAAGTTTTAGCAAATATAGCGTTCTATTGTTATCATTCTTATCACATCAAAGCCAAAATGCTCAACCAATTATTTGACGAATTAAATTTTTTGCGGTAGTGCCGCCCAAGCTCGTAGTTATTAGTGTAAGCCCAGCGTCAACTGCATTTGAAATATCTCGCTGAGATACTTAGCGATAGTATCTGAAAGTAAAACAAAATGTGATATTAGCGAGGCCAGTTTCAAAAAATCATTTCATTGAATTTATTTATAGCCCTGTGTCTGAGATGCGTCCTCGCGTTAACCCTAAACTCAAGCCAAAACAAGCATTGTTTGTCTGGTGCGTCAAATAGAACATATATAATTTTCATCTGAGTATATTTTTTTCTCCTGGCTTTTTTCCAATTTGATTTCCAATGTTAAGTATAGTTTTGGTTTTGCTTCATGTCATCTCAATCCCAGCTGGGGTTTTAATAAGATTCTTAGCTAATTTTTATCTTGTATTACGATAAAAAAAGGATAAGAAATTCTTTTGTTTTTCTGATTTAAATTAAATTTCTATATACACAAATATTTAATATTTTGCCAGCAAAATTATATTTTAAAAATAAAGTTTGTCGCACCAGACAGTGAAATTATAGTTAATGTATTAGAGTAACTATATGAAGCATATATATATATATATATATATATGTATATATAATATATGTATATATATATATAACTGTATTGTGTGATGTGTGTGTATTATTGGGTGTTTCACTGTGTGTGTACTTGCACACACATGCATATTACAAAAAAAATTTATATATGTACATGAATGTGTACAATCAGCAAAAAAATGCTTGTTCTCTCCACACACGTATGACATGGTATCTTGCAGTCAAGCATGAATATGACTGTTGAGGTTGAATGGAAATATGTATATGCACTTAATGTTTGTATATAAAAGTACATCGCTACGTAAATGTGTTTAGCACATCGTTTGTACTTTTGATGTACTCCCGAGACTCTTGGAAATATCGATGTGGGTACTCAAGTATATTTGTCAGATCTTTTTGAATCCGACTCCCTCAGCCAAATCTTTGTCAATAACATACTTACTTACTCGTATGTTTGCATGTACAATGGTAAAAGAAATTAATTTAAATCTTTTTAAATTAGAATTCTCTAAGACGGAGAAGTGATAAAGAAGTGAATGGAAAATATATATAAATCAGATGATTAATTGTATGAAAGGATGGAGTCGACTAAAACTTATGATTTAAAAAAACCAGATAGAAATTAAAAAAGAAGTCTTACATTAGAATGTATGTTCTTGGACATATGCACGTTTTGTTTAATACAGTGAGCTATCGTTATCATATATTTGTGTGTGTAAATGTGTATTGATACACACATACATACAATGTACGTATGTACGTGTCTATAGCGAAATATTGTTATTTGCTAGATTGGTAGTAAAAACATAAAAACATATACATTTATTTAATTTTGATCTTTTTTTTGCTTTCATATTTTATTTTGTAATAAATTTTAATTGGTTTTTTGAATGTTGTGGCTGTTTTTTAGTTTTTTTCTTTTTTTTTTTGTTTTGTTTTTTCTTATTCTTTGTTTCTGTGTGCTTACTATTTATTTTATATGTTTACTTAAATTATTTTAGACCACATTATGGACCATTTTATCAATTGGCGTCTTACAGCTAAGTTGTTATTTTATTCTCCTCAGCCTCATACATATGCACGTATGTGTGTATCTATGTACATATTTTATTAATGACTTCATGGGGTGAAGCTCTATTCAATTCAGTTGTTTTTGCTTTTATTTTTTATTTAATTTTATTAACAGTTAACAGTTCTTTAGAAATTGTCTCAAAAAGTTTATTATAATGAACATTTCCTTCTCTCCGATATTGTTGCTTTTCTAATTTCCTTGACAAACATACGGTGTGAGTGTGTAATGTGTGTGTGTGTGAGTGTGTTTATATTCATACCAAACTTCAAATGGATCACTTAGCGATAATTATATATATGTATATGTGTACATACATATGTTCGGAAGTGCCAGTATGAACATACATATACGCACATATTCATATATAAATTGCAATATTCATCCAAATGCCGATGATTTAGAAATGCTCAATTCCATTTAAACAATATACATATGTATGTATATATTTATTTAAGTACATATATTGATTTTGTACTGTCATTCAAATTATTAAATACTTTTGATCTTGCTAGTCGTTATTTCCTTGATACTATTTGAGAGTTTTGAATATTTTCATTAAATTTTTTCGAGTAATTCACAATAGTGCAGCGTCGAATGGAAAACATTTGAAAACTTTGAAAAATTGAATGAGTTTGTTTAATAATATTTAAGGAATCAGTACTTTCAAAATGGTTTTGGTTCTATATATTACGATACGTGTTATGTATAGAGCTTTGGTAAGTTCAAAATTGATCTTTTTCAAAATTGCCATTTAACATTTGCGAGTTTTGGCTAGAGTTTTTAAATATTTCCCATACGTTTGCTGCACTGCAACATAAAAATTAGCCTACAGTCTGTTTCTGGTTCGAGATCTAAGACTTACAGAAAGATAAAATGATTAAATTCATAATGAAATAAATATATGAAGACAGTTTAAATTCGTTATTCTTTTTTTGACGACAAGCATTTGGAATCGAATCAGAAGCTCGTTCAGATTATAGACAAGACAAAATCTAAAGGCCATCAGAAGCAGTTTGAGTTAAGCACATGCTGTTGATATGCGATATGTGAATTTTGAGTGTTTATTATTTTTTGGTATTGTTTCTTTGCCGTTTCTTTTTTTTTTTTTTGCTTTTATTTTGGACTAAGTATGTGTAAGTTATACGTACATAAGTATTATTACATAGAGGTTGTAGTGCAAGAGTTAGTATGCTGTTCTGTATGTTCTCATCTATGTATTGCGTGATTCTGCATGTGTGTTTTTTGTGTGTTTGGTGTTGAGTGTTAAGCATCCATTGGCATATAAATTCATGTTTAGACTCTTGTTGTTGTTAATTATGTTACTTTTGCTCGTCAACATTTTGGCAAACTGCGATTTAAGCTTGATCTCTAGATAACATTCAATGGTTTCATTTTTTTTTTTGTTTTCATTTTTTTAATGTCCTGTGTACCGTTTCTTACTTGTAAATGTCAAATTAATTTATTTAAATAGTATTTAACCTATTTACTGCCTGTGTGTTTTGTTTTATGTGTGTGTGTGTGTGTTTATGTGTGTGTATATAACAATAGCTTTAATCAATCTATCTTAGATAATATCATATTTAGCAGTTCCGACTGCACTTGTCACAATAAAAACCAATCAATATCATTTTGAAATTTCCTTACATGGCTAAGAACTTATTTATTACAATATGTTAGTACGTATGTACATACATGCATAAGTAGGTGTAAATAACACCCACAAATAGGCATGCATGTAGGCATGTACAGGTACACACACACCTTGAATCAATGTGAGTCACATGCTACCTTATGAATAAACACTTACAATTAAAATACAAATTTTGTATTTTTTGTTCAAGTTTGCATGTTATGAAATAGATTCTGCAATGTATTGATTGCATGTATTGTTTTCATTTACATTGCACACACTTCAAAATGTATTTTTATGCAATTGTATTTAACACATAAACATCTTTAGTATACGAGTATGTGAGTGTCTATGTGTGAGTGGGTGTGGGTGCGGGTGTGTGCATGTGTGTGTGAGTGAATGTGAGTATGTATTCGTGTTGTTAAGATTAATTAGTGTATGTATGCTTGAATGAACATTGTATTACTTTTCACATTATATACGCACTTATGTGCATACATATATATCTATATATATATGTGTAGAAGCATACTGTGTAGGTGCATATTTCTTTGTTTGCCTAACCACAATCTATTGACAACATACATATTTGATTTTTATTAGTGCACCAACTTTTGGTATTTCTGGTTATTTGTTTCAAATTCTTAACGATGTGGCTGGCTATGCCAATGCCTTTGTCCAATTTTCGTGCACACAGAAGTACAGACAGCTACATGTACGTACATACATACATACATGTACTATATGAAATACGTATCTATATACATTTTAAACTGGATAATTCGACATTCATTCACTTTTTAAATCAAATGGAAACAAAGTGTGGCGGCACATTACACAAAAACAATTATTTTGATTTCTACATCTCCGTTTGGGTTTTACCCGTGGTATGGTTAATTCTATGCAGAATACAACTTCAATCTCTTGAAATCATCAAAAAAAATTTCAAAGGAATAAAGCAATTATGTGATTATGTTGCTTTTTTTGCAAGATTTGGGCGAACTCGCCTGGCATCAATTTAGAAGGAGTTAATATGGGTCATCCAAGACAACTCAGCTATAGTCAGAGTGAACGATGGCTATGAGAAGGCCATCGAAGGCACTTTCTTTATCACCTTTAAGAAAGTCGATATTATCAATGGCATCTGATTTGTAAATCACCATATTATCCAGACAGACGCCTGGCTCAGCCACTTATCCTTGAGCAAAATCCGGAAATATTTCAAAAAAGGTCTTATTAAGTTAGGATAAAACAAAAATATAGTGACTTCGCCATTGGCTTTGTTTATTAGGACGAGATAACTCCGGAATTTTTTAACCTGTCAATATCTAAACAAAATTCTTCTTTGCCAAGACAGGCAAAAAAGTCCAATGAAGCTCGTTGCAGATAAGGCAGTAAGTCGTCATACTCAGGGAGACTTACATTTTGGGACTTATAATTATCTACTGGCAATTGACATTAAGAAACAATTACGCGGGTGTGAAAGAGACTGCTAAGGCTGAAAACGTGCATAAAATATATGTATGCATCTGTATATAATGTGCATACATATATAAATACATATGTAAATGCACATACTTATAACATAACACAAAATATTGATTTCATCAGTATTTATTATAAAGCAATGTATTTCTGTTTCATTTCATTGGATTCTTGCATATACCTAATTTGATCTACCACTAACTATTAATTTACATATGCAAACATGTATTTTGTATTTTCTTCATTTCGTTCTTCTTTTCACTTTGACATGCCTTTTAATTTGAGCACTAACAACATTTACTAGCTAAAAAAAACTTTGTCCCATCTTTAACCAACATTCGAGTAAGCACTTGCCATGGTATCTACAAGTTTGCATATAGATGTCCCTAAATGCTTATGTATGTATGAATTTTTATGATCGTTAAATTTTTTTTAACTAATTATTCCACTAGTAATCAGCTAGTGTACAAAACCAAGTTTTATCCAACGCCTTGCCAGTAGAGATCATTACAGAAAACATTTAAATCAATTTTTGCATAAGAAAACCCGATGGCAATCTTTGCGTGGAATATGAAATTTGTAAATTTGAGTGACAATCGTTTTGACGATTAAATTATTAAAGGGCAAATGACCTTTTGCTTTGCTGGTACATGAACATGATGTTATGTTTAGTCTGCTACAGGAAGCAAAGCCGACAAATGCTCTACAAACAGTTTATCGCATGACCAATTGATGAATGTTAACGATAAGTGGCGAATTTTTGGAATGTATGTTGTATGTCTATAATTGTTCTTGTTACAAATGTTGCTTATCATTAATCGTTTAAACTGTTCTTATCATATTAAAATTTTGTTAATCTTATGATTAGGGGTATCCACTGGGTTATTCAATGTGAACTGGCGGCACTTTGCCTCAAAATCTATCAGTCGTTATAAAAATTTTGCTCGATCAAGGGTAATTTTGCAGCACATGACCCAAGTGCAATAGCATCTCTAACGGCATATTCAGAGGTCATCATAAATAAATGACATGCTTATTATGTAACACTGTCTAGCGATTTGAGCTACAGAGATCAAACTAAGTAAAAATGCGTTAATTCCAATCGACTTTGAGAGAGAGATAGAAAAGGTAAATACTGAATTGTCTTTTCAAGATACATAATACTCGTTACCCTTTTAGGTTTTGAATGGAATATGAAGACCATCGAATGTGGTTTCAAAATAAACCATTTATTTATCGATTAATTCCCAGCTCTGGTTTGAATACACAAATACATGCACAAATGTATGTATTAATGCATAAATGTATGCATATTTGTAGGCATACAATTATTTACAATTATTACATTTACTAGATGTATGTATATTGAAATTATCAGGCGTCGCCGGGCACGTCTGAGGTACTACGTATGTAATTAAGTATAAAAATTCTTACGCATAATTCACATGTAAATCCAATACGTGCATGTATGTCTGTATGTATGTACATATGCATGAAATATTCATATGTATGTATATTTATATGAATGCTTTCATATGTATATATGTCTGTATGTATGTACATGTGTGTGTGTGTGTGTGTGTGAGCGGCGTAAAACCATCATCTTTAATTTCACATTTATCTCATCGTACATATCTAATTATGTATGTATGTATGCATGCATAGTAAGTGTACTTACTGGAATGTATGTATGTATGCATGAATGTATGTATGTATTTAAGTATATACGAGTATGTAGGCTTTTTTCCATATTATGTTTCCGTTTGTGTTTTTAATATTTATTTTGTTTTGTTTTTTTTTTGTTTTTTTGTTTTTTTTTTTTTTTTTTTGGTTATTTCTTTAAACTATGTAAGCATATGCTAAAGCACAGCGAGTACTAATAGTCTGACAGAATCGTATGATTTGAATGCTTGCCTGCCTCTGCCAGCGCCTGCCAATGGGATTGGCTAGAAAATGGTGCAGCTTTGTGGGAGAATGCTGGCGGATTGGGGATGCGGGTGAAGCTAAAGCTGTTTGAACTGTCAATGCTTATATTCCGGGTAGCAGCCATTCTCGATTATTTGACCGGATTGACTGTTGTTGCTGCTGCTGGTATCGACTGATTGTTGCTGAAGCTGCTGCTGCTGCGGCTGCTGATGATGAAGCTGATATTGCTGATGCTGATGCAATTGCAACTGGTGAAGTTGCAATTGCTGTTGACTTATGGCTGCCGTGTCTGCCGATTGTGACTGCAACGTGCGGCGTGTAGGTGGCTGGATAACACTTCCACTGCTTTCCGTCTCCGTTGAGGGTGGCGAGGGGTAGCAGTCCCTCTGACTTACATTTATACCATTTGGGACGACTGCCATACCCATTATAGAGTTGCTGTTGGCTGCCGCTGCCGCCGCCGCCGCTGCTGCCGCTGCGGAGGATTGATGATCGCCGTGGTGCTGGTGCGGATGCTGATGGTGCATAACGTTGTTCGTTGTAGCTCCCGATATGGGCGCGACGCCGCTGGATGGTTGGGAATCCGACATTGTGCCGGATTGCGGCTGGTCCAATACCACGACGGATACCACATCCTCACTCGCCCACCGGGCTAACTGTTGTTGAGCTTGAATAAAGTCATCACTAGAAAATAATAATCGTAACAGGAACAACGGTACATGGTAAGAACACAAGGGGGGCTCATCAGGACTCAGGACCTTAGGCTGGGACTGGACTGCAATTTACATTGACCTCTCTTACGCTGGGCAGCAGATCAAAAGCACAGTCGAAACTGAACGGATGATGGCAACCATATTTGGACTTAACTCAAACAAATAAATCCGCACGAGCCAAGGGAAACATATCAAATTGCACACCTACTATACAAATACATATATGTATATGTACTTCTCAACTCTTTTCAATACTACAATTGTTTCGTAACGCCTGATAACGTGTTAAGAATCCACAGAACGGTTCAGAGTTATTTTGTACAAAAGATTATACGATTATAAGTAATTCAATAGTCTTTGATTCTACATACATACATACATATGTGTACTTATATTTATTAGTGAGAAAAGAACAGAATTGAGATGGTGCGGATCGTCTACAAAAAGGCCAATGCGGGTCAAACTGTTATACATATATCTTTGTATGCACTTTGTGAATGGATTGAAATGATAGAGAACATTTAAAAAAAATAGTTTTCTACGGAATAACATGTTTATCCTATACAAAATATATATGGTACAAATGTACCAAAACGGCTAGATTCTTTATCCTGCAAGTTAATCGCAAACACTTTCGTATTTCCTCTCATAAATAACACAGAAATGAATGCAAACCAATGCATTAGCCACGACGATACATGGCTAAGAAACCATTGGCTGCATAATGGAGAGCCAGTAACGAGTTGCGATGGGCGGATGGTTACGTAACATGGTTGCTTTGGTTGCTAGGAGGCGACTGAGGCGACAGTGGCATATATGTATATATATATATGTACATATGTATGTAGGTTGATTGGCGGAGACTTACCTCTCACTCTCGGGCGTCTCCTGTGGATCGATTCGTGAGTCGAGCGCGCCGCGCTCATGGTGATCAGCGCTTTCGTATATGCCCTCATCATCCTGGTGCAGATGCGTGTGCGACGAGTGGTGCGATGAGTGTGGGCCGTGTGTGGCATGGCCATGGGCATGCGAATGGTGCGTGTGGTGTCCGAATGCGTGCGGAGAGTGCGACGGATGCGTTGTGTGTCGGCCAGCGGGCGCCGGCTGGCGGTAACGTCCGCCATAGGCAAAGCGCGGGTCCTCGTCAGAGCGGGGCCGACAACGGCTGCTGTAAGACGGGTGGATTGTAGCGGTTTTCTGAGTTTGAGCTGCTTGCTGATTCGAGCTGGCGGTATCGAAAAGCAAAGAGCATTCACAAATTTCTTTAGCATAAAGCATTAAGCGCAATATATGTATAAGGCATAATGGGATGGGAATTGGGAGAACGAAACCGAAACCGATACCGAGACCGCGACCTATTATAAGACAGTCAGAAGTTAACGACAACGTTTTCACAGAACCAAAAAAAAAATGAAAAAATATACTAATCAAAATCCAAAATAAGTTTGTATGACTTTCTCTAATGGATTAATTAGTCGAGAGGCAAGCTGTGGAACAGCGAGTCCTATTTTGTATTCTGTGTAGCTGACATTATGTACATAGATGGTCCATGGGTCCATGTGCGAACCCGTGGTTTGTTTCTTTTGAGGGGTTTTTGGGTTATTTTGATTAATTGTGGGCGTGCCAACGTATGTGAAACCAACCTTTATCACACAAGATATTCCAGTCTGAAGCCTGCAAGAAATGCGAATAGAAAGTTGCGTTGGCTAATGTTCGGTTTAAATAACTGCAGTCCAAACGGACAACAGCAGCTTAGTACATGCTCATCTGGCTTTGTTGATGTGTGAGTGTGAGTGTGGTGTGTCTCTGTGTTGTGTGTATGCTTATGCGATTGTTCCGGTTGTTCTATGTTGCAATGTCTGCAAATGTTGAATGTTGAATGTTAAAGCCATATACAATTTACGCTAAACCATTAACAGTGTGAAGCAATTGAGCTACAGTTATCAGGTTATAGAGTTTCTTACTTTTAAATAGTAGTATAAGTTGAACTGGGTGACAGATAATACGAGTACAAATAATAGTTATAAGACAAGCATATTTTTTTTTTGTTTTTGGTACTGGCTATTTAAGTAAGTACTTTATTGCATACTTTTCGAATCGCAATCAATGCACACAGATGTTGAGAGCATTCAACAAATTACGAGTACGAGAACGAGTACGAGTACGAGTACCAGCAAATCCTACTAATAGTCAAACAAGGTAAGAGTATGTGTGTGTGTGTGTGTGTGTGTGTGTGTGTGTGTGTGTGTGTGTGTGTGTGTGTGGTGTGTATCTGTTAGTATAATAGGTATGCATGTATGCAAAATAAATGAAAGATCTATGCATGATAAGCTTGTATCGGGTTTTATCGGACTCGGCGGTAATTTTGTATCTTTTTGGGCTGAGGAACTTGGTTCTTGGGATGACGTCGAAATAATATCGTAATATCAAATTCGAATTCGAATGCGAATGCGAAACTAACCCTTGCGAGGACTCACTACAAGCGGCGGAACTATCTAATCTATAGTGACGATCGGCCTCCGTTTCCGACATGCGTATGTCTTCGGAGCCACTGGGGCTCATGTGACGCGACGAGTGATGCTCCAGCTGCCGGATGAGGTCCTCCAGATTGCGTATACGCAGCGGCCCAGTTGATGGGGCATCATCCTCATCAGTTGGCTGCTGTTGTAGTGCCATTCCAGTTGGCTGATGCAATTGATGTTGCGACCGATGATGATGCATCAGTGCACTGCCGTGGCCAATTGCATTGGTTACGCCAACAGAACCACCAACGCCACCACCGATACCGCCACCCACACCCCTTACGCCGCTCAAATCAGCGCCCAGGGACAAGCCACCTAGGGCGGAGCCACTACCGTCGAGCAAAATGGCATGGGCGGCGGCGCTGTCGCAAATGTTCTCGCGCGAACTCGACTTGGAGCCGCTCGCCCGCTTGTATGGTTCCACAGAGTAGGCCAGCTGGGCGCTGCCGCATTCCTGCAGTGTTTTGCGTAACATTTCCTCACTCAAGCTGCCGCTGCCGACTGGTGTGTTGCCAGTGCCAGTGCCACGATGCGAAGCCGCATTACGCAATGCCTCCAAAATGTCTTCGTGATAACCGTTGAGCGATTTAAGCGTGCGCTCCACTTCTGAAGCGGCAGCACCACCAATTGTGGATGTCTGTGTGCCATCCTGTGTAATTAGCTCAAGATTGTCCGACTGGCTGTCATCGCACCACTTGTCTTTTAGCTGCTCGCCATGCACAAGTCCATAGCCATGCTTCTTCAGTATGCCCTTCTCTGCGGTGTCCAATCATAACCAAATCGATGGACGAGCCGTTCCAATGTACATGCAAAAGAACATACAAATGTTGTAGAGTCAGACAGCAGAGTGAGCTGAGTAGTTGTAGTTGTAACAGTAGTAGTAGTAGTAGTAGTGGCAGTTATAATAGTAGTAGTCGTAGTATTAGTTGCAGTAATAGTAGTTAAAATAGTAGTTAAATAGTATTAGTGGCAGTAGTAGTAGTAGAAGTAGAAGTTATAATAGTAGTAGTGATAGTAGTAGTAGTAGTAGTTGCAGTAGCTGTTATAATAGTAGTAGTATTACTACTAGTAGAAGTTATAATAGTAGTAGTGGCAGTAGTACTAGTAGTAGTAGTGGTAGTAGTAAAGAGATAGTAGGGATAGTGCCGCAAAGATTAATCACTCAATTCCAATAAATTGATTAGTTTAAAACTTAAGTCATGGCTTTACTCCATCTTATTCTTAGTTCATTATTAATATCTTCAATCGGTAACATTATCATATTTTTATACGTATAAATTTGTTTTCTTAAATATTTAGTTAAAAAAATAATAATAAATATAAGGAAGTTTTTTAAATACAGATTAGCCTCAATATATACATAAATATTTGACGTTGAGATTGTCCATTATAATTTAATTATCGTTTCTAGTATCAAGTCTGACTCTTCTCTCCTTTGATATACATTTACTCTATAACTGTTGATTTTAATAATAAATCTACTAAAAAGTATTTTCCTGTGTATTATCGATTATCGTCGACCTACCTCTAATATATTCTTGAATATCAAAACAAAGATTTAAGAAATAACTAGCTATATACTACTTATACTGGCAGAGAATAGTCGAGTGCTATAATTATAAGAATACATACACTTATTTTGCAATCTTACAAGTTCTTTTAACTATTTCGAAATGCAAGAACCATTGAAAATGGACACATTAATTACGAAACTTTGGGACGTTTTAAAAATTGCAGTTAGCTAAGGCATACAAGCTCTTAAAGATAATAACAAAAACAAAATAATTTTCTAAAGTTTTTCAATGCAGCATAATCATTGACAATAAAAATATGTCTTATGACAAAGACAAAAGAAATGTTTATGTGTACGGTGTGTGACTAGCTTCATAATAATTACGACCAACTGGTTCTAAAAATCCTTAAAATCGGCTTCCGAGTGGAACCAATTAAAAACTTGTATTGTAAGTAGTATTGTATTGTGTGTGGGGCAACTATCTTAAGACTACAAATAAATTTAAGAACGTATATAAGTTGATAGTATTTAAGTATATATAGTATAGCAATATTATTTGTATATAGCTGCAACGTTAACGGGAACGGCAAAGGCACTGCATTATGTATAGTAAGTATATATACATACTAGTTAAGAACGTCAATTACTTGGTATACCTATGCATAGCAATATGTTACGTTTACGATATTTGAAGATTGTATGATTGTTAAATAGTATGTGCTGGTATTGGTATTGGTATTGGTATTGGTATTGATATTGATATTGGTATTGGTATTGGTGTCAGTATTGGTATGATGACCCTAGCGCATGAAAATGTTTAGGGAATGTTGTATTAACCTGCATGAGATTGGTCGTCCTCACCACCCGTCGTATAGCGACGTCCGTGTAAGTTCTTATCCCTGCATGAAATCGAAAACAAACACAAAGCAATTTCGATTGAACATATTATAAAATATATATGGCATGGTATGTTAGCAAACAAATAAATAATTGTGGTGTCGGGCATAGTGGGATGCGGAAATGCTCACCTGAATCCGGCCTGATTGGCGTACACCAATTTGCTGGAACCATCTAAGGATACCTCCTCGACGGAATGATGGTTAGGCGCGGTTGCCGCACCGCCGTAACCCTTGGGGATGGGTTTCTTTGAGAATGGCGGATCGTACTTAAGGGTGGTTGTCTTGCGTCTATGTTCATGTTGATATCGACGTCAGAGTTTTTTTGTTGTTGTTGTTATTGTTGTTTATTTTATATGCGTTATATGTATTTAATTCATAGGTTTGTATACACACAGGGGCACATACATGTATATATATATATATATATGTATATATATATATATGCATATATAGGTATACATAATTGTTTAAAGCGTTGAATGGTGCGTATGATTTGGATTTATAATTCATTATGAAATTATTTGTATTCGATTATATACAAAGTTATTTCGATACGTTTGCAATGGTCGATGGATTGAATTTGGTCGTAGGTTGGTTGATTGATTTGTAAGTTGGTTGATTGATTGATTGGTTGGTTAATTGATTGTTTGGTTGGTTGGTTGGTTGATTGAGATACGAAAATATACATATTGCATATTGCATATGTATATTCGTGGCTCAAGCAAATATTAACCAATCAATCAACCAACCTACGGTAAATTCTATTGCAAACATATCGAAATAACTGTGTGTCAGTACAAATAATTTCATATTAATTATAAATCCAAATCATATATTTGTTCAACATCTTTAAACAATTATGTATACCTATATGCATATATATATATATACATATATATATATATATACATGTATGTGCCTGTGTGTATACAAACTACAGATTAAATACATATAACTGCATATAAATAATATTTTAATATTTTTATGCATTAAAAAAGTCGACAATCATTATGTTTATGATTTTTCAGACATTTCTCTAATTTTCATCCGCCCATTCTCAAAAACCAGCCCAAAGTTGCGTTGCGTTGTGATGTTCATCATAAATTGAATAGTTTAACAATTGTTCTCAGGCAAATTCAGATGACTCTGTCATTCTCGATATAACATGTATATATATTTTTATATATGTTCAATGTATTCACCTTCGATTTTGTTTTTCGATTTCTGCGAGAGATAGGGCTTACACGGACGTCATCTTGCCGACGCTCATGCAGATTGTACAACCACAAACATTTTCATGCTAGAGGTCATCATACCAGTACTAATACCAATACCAATACCAATATCAATATCAATACCAATACCAATACCAATACCAGCTTTAACAATCATACAATGCTTCAAAAATATCATGCGTAACATATTACATATGCATAGGTACAAGTAATTGACGTTCTTAATATGTGTACTATACATAATGCGAGATATTTGCTACGTTCTTACCAACATTTATAAGCATACTGCAAATAAATACTATCAACTTATATACGTTCTTAAATTTATTTGTAGTCTTAAGATAGTTGCCCCACACACAATACAATACTACTTACAATACAAGTTTTTAATTGGTTCCACTCGGAAGCCGATTTTAAGGATTTTTAGAACCAGTTGGTCGTAATTATTATGAAGCTAGTCACACACCGTACACATAAACATTTCTTTTGTCTTTGTCATAAGACATATTTTTATTGTCAATGATTATGCTGCATTGGAAAACTTTGAAATTATTTTGTTTTATCTTTAAAGAGCTTGTATACTTTGGCTAACTGCAATTTTAAAACGTCTAAATTTAATGTGTCCATTTTCAATGGTTCTTGCATTTCGAAATAGTTAAAAGAATATGGAATTACCGAATATAAGTGTATGTATTCTTATAATTATAACTCGACTATTTATTCTCTGCCGATTGTAGAAATTTTGTATAACTAGTCATTTCTTAAATCTTTGTTTTGATATTCAAATTGTATATTAGAGGCCAGATCGTACGGTAATCTTGAGAAAATACTTTTAGTAGATTTATTATTAAAATCAACAGTTGCCAAATGTAATCAGGAGAAGGAAAATCCCAGTGACACTAGAAACGATAATTAAGTTATAATGGACAATCTCAACGTCAAATATTTATGTATATATTAATATTTGGAGTATTTAAAAAAACTTCATATATTTATTATTATTTTTTAACTAAATGTTTAGGAAAACCAGATTTATACGTATAAAAATATGATAATGTTACATTGAATATTAATAATGAACTAAGAATAAGATGAATTAAAAACCGCTTGACTTAAGTTTTAAACCTAATCAATTTGGGTGAGTACGGTACTCTCCTATATCTCAACTACTACCACTACTACTACTAGTACTACTGCCACTACTACTATTATAACTTCTGGTAATACTACTACTATTATAACAGCTACTGCAGCTACTACTACTACTACTATCACTACTATAACTTCTACCACTGCTACTAATACTATTTAACTACTATTTTAACTACTATACTGCAACTATTGCGACTACTACAGTAACTGCCACTACTACTACTGTTACAACTACCTTCTCAGCTCACTCTCTCGTATGTTCTTTGTACTGGTATTGCTCCTATAAACATTATATTGCCAAAAGGTGAAATGATGTATCCCAATGAGATGGCACTGAGCATCCACAATTGATGTGCTCTGCATAAAGCAAACGGTATCACAGAAGACATTTGGGTGACATGCGCTTGGTGTATTTATAACACTGCAGGAATTGCGACTTGGCTGAGCTGCTCTGTGGAACCATACAGACGAACGCTCAGTTCATATGTAGGAGCATTTGCGACAACAAATATTAACCATGGATGAAAACATTTAATAAAAAGAATGGTAATATCGATGACGTTGGTGGTTCTATTGGCGTAACGAAATGCAATTGGCCACGGCAGTACTGATACATCATCATCAGTCGCAACATCAATTGCATCAGCCAACTGGAATGGCACTACAACAACAACCAACTGATGAGGATGATGCCCCATCAACTGGGCCACTGCGTATACACAATCTGGAGGACCTCATCAACATGGCGTCGCGTCACATGAGCCCCAGTGGCTCGAGAGACTACTGCTGTCAGAAACGGAGGCGATCGTCACTATAGACGCCCTACTAGTGAGTGGGGATAGTTTCGCATTCACATTCGAATTCGAATATTACGATTTCGACGTCATCCCAGAATTTCAGATTCATAACCCAAAAGATACAAAATTAAGTCCAAAACACTAAATATCATGCATAGATCTTTCATTTACGTATTGCTACCTATTATACTAACAGATACACACACACACGCACACACACACACACACACACACACACACACACACACACACACATACTCTTACCTTGTTAGACTATTAGTAGGTTTGCTGGCACTCGTACTCGTACTGCGTTCTCGTACTCGTAATTTGTTGAGATGCTCTCATATCTGTGTGCATTGATTGCGATTCGAAAAGTATGCAGTAAAGTGCTGCACTTAAATGGCCAATCACCAAGAGCAAAAAAAAAAAAAAATATGCTTGCATCTTATAACTATTATTTGTACTCCAATGCATTGTCCTGTCACCAGTTTCAGCTTATGCTGCTATTTAAAAGTAAGAAACTCTGTAGCCTGATAACTGTAGCTCAATTGCTTCACACTGTTAATGGTTTAGCGTAAATTGTATATGGCTTTAACATTCAACATTCAACATTTGCAGACATTGCAACATAGAACAACCGGAACAATCGCATAAGCATACACACAACACAGAGACACACCACACTCACACTCACACATCAACAAAGCCAGATGAGCATGTACTAAGCTGCTGTTGTCCGTTTGGACTGCAGTTATTTAAACCGAACATTAGCCAACGCAACTTTCTATTCGCATTTCTTGCAGGCTTCAGACTGGAATATCTTGTGTGATAAAGGTTGGTTTCACATACGTTGGCACGCCCACAATTAATCAAAATAACCCAAAAACCCCTCAAAAGAAACAAACCACGGGTTCGCACATGGACCCATGGACCATCTATGTACATAATGTCAGCTACACAGAATACAAAATAGGACTCGCTGTTCCACAGCTTGCCTCTCGACTAATTAATCCATTAGAAAGTCATACAAACTTATTTTGGATTTTGATTAGTATATTTTTTCATTTTTTTTTTTGGTTCTGTGAAAACGTTGTCGTTAACTTCTGACTGTCTTATAATAGGTCGCGGTCTCGGTATCGGTTTCGGTTTCGTTCTCCCAATTCCCATCCCATTATGCCTTATACATATATTGCGCTTAATGCTTTATGCTAAAGAAATTTGTGAATGCTCTTTGCTTTTCGATACCGCCAGCTCGAATCAGCAAGCAGCTCAAACTCAGAAAACCGCTACAATCCACCCGTCTTACAGCAGCCGTTGTCGGCCCCGCTCTGACGAGGACCCGCGCTTTGCCTATGGCGGACGTTACCGCCAGCCGGCGCCCGCTGGCCGACACACAACGCATCCGTCGCACTCTCCGCACGCATTCGGACACCACACGCACCATTCGCATGCCCATGGCCATGCCACACACGGCCCACACTCATCGCACCACTCGTCGCACACGCATCTGCACCAGGATGATGAGGGCATATACGAAAGCGCTGATCACCATGAGCGCGGCGCGCTCGACTCACGAATCGATCCACAGGAGACGCCCGAGAGTGAGAGGTAAGTCTCCGCCAATCAACCTACATACATATGTACATATATATATATACATATATGCCACTGTCGCCTCAGTCGCCTCCTAGCAACCAAAGCAACCATGTTACGTAACCATCCGCCCATCGCAACTCGTTACTGGCTCTCCATTATGCAGCCAATGGTTTCTTAGCCATGTATCGTCGTGGCTAATGCATTGGTTTGCATTCATTTCTGTGTTCTTTATGAGAGGAAATACGAAAGTGTTTTTGCGATTAACTAGCAGGATAAAGAATCTAGCCGTTTTGGTACATTTGTACCATATATATTTTGTATAGGATAAACATGTTATTCCGTAGAAAACTATTTTTTTTAAATGTTCTCTATCATTTCAATCCATTCACAAAGTGCATACAAAGATATATGTATAACAGTTTGACCCGCATTGGCCTTTTTGTAGACGATCCGCACCATCTCAATTCTGTTCTTTTCTCACTAATAAATATAAGTACACATATGTATGTATGTATGTAGAATCAAAGACTATTGAATTACTTATAATCGTATAATCTTTTGTACAAAATAACTCTGAACCGTTCTGTGGATTCTTAACACGTTATCAGGCGTTACGAAACAATTGTAGTATTGAAAAGAGTTGAGAAGTACATATACATATATGTATTTGTATAGTAGGTGTGCAATTTGATATGTTTCCCTTGGCTCGTGCGGATTTATTTGTTTGAGTTAAGTCCAAATATGGTTGCCATCATCCGTTCAGTTTCGACTGTGCTTTTGATCTGCTGCCCAGCGTAAGAGAGGTCAATGTAAATTGCAGTCCAGTCCCAGCCTAAGGTCCTGAGTCCTGATGAGCCCCCCTTGTGTTCTTACCATGTACCGTTGTTCCTGTTACGATTATTATTTTCTAGTGATGACTTTATTCAAGCTCAACAACAGTTAGCCCGGTGGGCGAGTGAGGATGTGGTATCCGTCGTGGTATTGGACCAGCCGCAATCCGGCACAATGTCGGATTCCCAACCATCCAGCGGCGTCGCGCCCATATCGGGAGCTACAACGAACAACGTTATGCACCATCAGCATCCGCACCAGCACCACGGCGATCATCAATCCTCCGCAGCGGCAGCAGCGGCGGCGGCGGCAGCGGCAGCCAACAGCAACTCTATAATGGGTATGGCAGTCGTCCCAAATGGTATAAATGTAAGTCAGAGGGACTACTACCCCTCGCCACCCTCAACGGAGACGGAAAGCAGTGGAAGTGTTATCCAGCCACCTACACGCCGCACGTTGCAGTCACAATCGGCGGACACGGCAGCCATAAGTCAACAGCAATTGCAACTTCACCAGTTGCAATTGCATCAGCATCAGCAATATCAGCTTCATCATCAGCAGCCGCAGCAGCAGCAGCTTCAGCAACAATCAGTCGATACCAGCAGCAGCAACAACAGTCAATCCGGTCAAATAATCGAGAATGGCTGCTACCCGGAATATAAGCATTGACAGTTCAAACAGCTTTAGCTTCACCCGCATCCCCAATCCGCCAGCATTCTCCCACAAAGCTGCAACATTTTCTAGCCAATCCCATTGGCAGGCGCTGGCAGAGGCAGGCAAGCATTCAAATCATACGATTCTGTCAGACTATTAGTACTCGCTGTACTTTAGCATATGCTTACATAGTTTAAAGAAATAACCAAAAAAAAAAAAAAAAACAAAAAAACAAAAAAAACAAAACAAAATAAATATTAAAAACACAAACGGAAACATAATATGGAAAAAAGCCTACATACTCGTATATACTTAAATACATACATACATTCATGCATACATACATACATTCCAGTAAGTACACTTACTATGCATGCATACATACATACATAATTAGATATGTACGATGAGATAAATGTGAAATTAAAGATGATGGTTTTACGCCGCTCACACACACACACACACACACATGTACATACATACAGACATATATACATATGAAAGCATTCATATAAATATACATACATATGAATATTTCATGCATATGTACATACATACAGACATACATGCACGTATTGGATTTACATGTGAATTATGCGTAAGAATTTTTATACTTAATTACATACGTAGTACCTCAGACGTGCCCGGCGACGCCTGATAATTTCAATATACATACATCTAGTAAATGTAATAATTGTAAATAATTGTATGCCTACAAATATGCATACATTTATGCATTAATACATACATTTGTGCATGTATTTGTGTATTCAAACCAGAGCTGGGAATTAATCGATAAATAAATGGTTTATTTTGAAACCACATTCGATGGTCTTCATATTCCATTCAAAACCTAAAAGGGTAACGAGTATTATGTATCTTGAAAAGACAATTCAGTATTTACCTTTTCTATCTCTCTCTCAAAGTCGATTGGAATTAACGCATTTTTACTTAGTTTGATCTCTGTAGCTCAAATCGCTAGACAGTGTACATAATAAGCATGTCATTTATTTATGATGACCTCTGAATATGCCGTTAGAGATGCTATTGCACTTGGGTCATGTGCTGCAAAATTACCCTTGATCGAGCAAAATTTTTATAACGACTGATAGATTTTGAGGCAAAGTGCCGCCAGTTCACATTGAATAACCCAGTGGATACCCCTAATCATAAGATTAACAAAATTTTAATATGATAAGAACAGTTTAAACGATTAATGATAAGCAACATTTGTAACAAGAACAATTATAGACATACAACATACATTCCAAAAATTCGCCACTTATCGTTAACATTCATCAATTGGTCATGCGATAAACTGTTTGTAGAGCATTTGTCGGCTTTGCTTCCTGTAGCAGACTAAACATAACATCATGTTCATGTACCAGCAAAGCAAAAGGTCATTTGCACTTTAATAATTTAATCGTCAAAACGATTGTCACTCAAATTTACAAATTTCATATTCCACGCAAAGATTGCCATCGGGTTTTCTTATGCAAAAATTGATTTAAATGTTTTCTGTAATGATCTCTACTGGCAAGGCGTTGGATAAAACTTGGTTTTGTACACTAGCTGATTACTAGTGGAATAATTAGTTAAAAAAAAAATTTAACGATCATAAAAATTCATACATACATAAGCATTTAGGGACATCTATATGCAAACTTGTAGATACCATGGCAAGTGCTTACTCGAATGTTGGTTAAAGATGGGACAAAGTTTTTTTTAGCTAGTAAATGTTGTTAGTGCTCAAATTAAAAGGCATGTCAAAGTGAAAAGAAGAACGAAATGAAGAAAATACAAAATACATGTTTGCATATGTAAATTAATAGTTAGTGGTAGATCAAATTAGGTGTATGCAAGAATCCAATGAAATGAAACAGAAATACAATTCCTTTATAATAATACTGATGAAATCAATATTTTGTGTTATGTTATAAGTATGTGCATTTACATATGTATTCATATATGTATGCATTATATACAGATGCATACATATATTTTATACATGTTTTCAGCTAAGCAGTCTCTTTCACACCCGCGTAATTGTTCCTTAATGTCAATTATAAGTAGATAATTATAAGTCCCAAAATGTAAGTCTCTCCCTGAAATAACGGCTTACTTCCTTATCTACAACGAGCTTCATTGGACTTTTTTGCTGTCTTGGCAAAGAGGAATTTTGTTTAGATATTGACAGGTTAAAAAATTCCGGAGTTATCTCGTCCTAATAACAAAGCCAATGGCGAAGTCACTATATTTTTGTTTTATCCTAACTTAATAAGACCTTTTTGAAATATTTTCGGATTTTTGCTCAAGGATAAGTGGCTGAGCCAGGCGTCTGTCTGGATAATATGGTGATTTTACAAATCCAGATGCCATTGATAATATCGACTTTCTTAAAGGTGATAAAGAAAGTACAGCCCCTACGATCCGGCCTTCTCATAGCCATCGTTCCACTCTGACTATAGCTGAGTTGTCTTGGATGACCCATATTAACTCCTTTCAAATTGATGCCAGGCGAGTTCGCCCAAATCTTGCAAAAAGCAACATAATCACACAATTGCTTTATTCCTTTGAAATTTTTTTTGATGATTTCAAGAGATTGAAGTTGTATTCTGCATAGAATTAACCATACCACGGGCAAATCTAACGGAGATGTAGAAATCAAAATAATTGTTTTTGTGTAATGTGCCGCCACACTTTGTTTCCATTTGATTTAAAAAGTGAATGAATGTCGAATTATCCAGTTTAAAATGTATATAGATACGTATTTCATATAGTACATGTATGTATGTATGTACGTACATGTCTGTACTGTGTGCACGAAAATTGGACAAAAGGCATTGGCATAGCCAGCCACATCGTTAAGAATTTGAAACAAATAACCAGAAATACCAAAAGTTGGTGCACTAATAAAAATCAAATATGTATGTTGTCAATAGATTGTGGTTAGGCAAACAAAGAAATATGCACCTACACAGTATGCTTCTACACATATATATATAGATATATATGTATGCACATAAGTGCGTATATAATGTGAAAAGTAATACAATGTTCATTCAAGCATACATACACTAATTAATCTTAACAACACGAATACATACTCACACATTCACACACACATTACACATGCACACACCCACTCACACATAAACACTCACATACTCGTATACTAAAGATGTTTATGTGTTAAATACAATTGCATAAAAATACATTTTGAAGTGTGTGCAATGTAAATGAAAACAATACATGCAATCAATACATTGCAGAATCTATTTCATAACATGCAAACTTGAACAAAAAATACAAAATTTGTATTTTAATTGTAAGTGTTTATTCATAAGGTAGCATGTGACTCACATTGATTCAAGGTGTGTGTGTACCTGTACATGCCTACATGCATGCCTATTTGTGGGTGTTATTTACACCTACTTATGCATGTATGTACATACGTACTAACATATTGTAATAAATAAGTTCTTAGCCATGTAAGGAAATTTCAAAATGATATTGATTGGTTTTTATTGTGACAAGTGCAGTCGGAACTGCTAAATATGATATTATCTAAGATAGATTGATTAAAGCTATTGTTATATACACACACATAAACACACACACACACATAAACAAACACACAGGCAGTAAATAGGTTAAATACTATTTAAATAAATTAATTTGACATTTACAAGTAAGAAACGGTACACAGGACATTAAAAAAATGAAAACAAAAAAAAAAATGAAACCATTGAATGTTATCTAGAGATCAAGCTTAAATCGCAGTTTGCCAAAATGTTGACGAGCAAAAGTAACATACTAACAACAACAAGAGTCTAACATGAATTTATATGCCAATGGATGCTTAACACTCAACACCAAACACACAAAAAACACACATGCAGAATCACGCAATACATAGATGAGAACATACAGAACAGCATACTAACTCTGCACTACAACCTCTATGCAATAATACTTATGTACGTATAACTTACACATACTTAGTCCAAAATAAAAGCAAAAAAAAAAAAGAAACGAAGAAAGAAAAACAATACCAAAAAATAATAAACACTCAAAATTCACATATCGCATATCAACAGCATGTGCTTAACTCAAACTGCTTCTGATGGCCTTTAGATTTTGTCTTGTCTATAATCTGAACGAGCTTCTGATTCGATTCCAAATGCTTGTCGCTCAAAAGAATAACGAATTTAAACTGTCTTCATATATTTATTTCATTATGAATTTAATCATTTTATCTTTCTGTAAGTCTTAGATCTCGAACCAGAAACAGATCAGAAGTTAATTTTTATGTTGCAGTGCAGCAAACGTATGGGAAATATTTAAAAACTCTAGCCAAAACTCGCAAATGTTAAATGGCAATTTTGAAAAAGATCAATTTTGAACTTACCAAAGCTCTATACATAACACGTATCGTAATATATAGAACCAAAAACCATTTTGAAAGTACTGATTCCTTAAATATTATTAAACAAACTCATTCAATTTTTCAAAGTTTTCAAATGTTTTCCATTCGACGCTGCACTATTGTGAATTACTCGAAAAAATTTAATGAAAATATTCAAAACTCTCAAATAGTATCAAGGAAATAACGACTAGCAAGATCAAAAGTATTTAATAATTTGAATGACAGTACAAAATCAATATATGTACTTAAATAAATATATACATACATATGTATATTGTTTAAATGGAATTGAGCATTTCTAAATCATCGGCATTTGGATGAATATTGCAATTTATATATGAATATGTGCGTATATGTATGTTCATACTGGCACTTCCGAACATATGTATGTACACATATACATATATATAATTATCGCTAAGTGATCCATTTGGCAGCTTGGTATGAATATAAACACACTCACACACACACATTACACACTCACACCGTATGTTTGTCAAGGAAAATTAGAAAAGCAACAATATCGGAGAGAAGGAAAATGTTCATTATAATAAACTTTTTGAGACAATTTCTAAAGAACTGTTAACTGTTAATAAAATTAAATAAAAAATAAAAGCAAAAACAACTGAATTGAATAGAGCTTCACCCCATGAAGTCATTAATAAAATATGTACATAGATACACACATACGTGCATATGTATGAGGCTGAGGAGAATAAAATAACAACTTAGCTGTAAGACGCTAATTGGATAAAATGGTCCATAATGTGGTCTAAAATAATTTAAGTAAACATATAAAATAAATAGTAAGCGCAATACAACAAAGAATAAGAAAAAACAAACAAAAAAAAAAAAGAAAAAACAAAAAACAGCCACAACATTCAAAAACCAATTAAAATTTATTACAAAATAAAATATGAAAGCAAAAAAAAGATCAAAATTAAATAAATGTATATGTTTTTATGTTTTTACTACCAATCTAGCAAATAACAATATTTCGCTATAGACACGTACATACGTACATTGTATGTATGTGTGTATCAATACACATTTACACACACAAATATATGATAACGATAGCTCACTGTACTAAACAAAACGTGCATATGTCCAAGAACATGCATTCTAATGTAAGACTCTTTTTTAATTTCTATCTGGTTTTTTTAAATCATAAGTTTTAATGACTCTACCCTTCACACACTAATTTATCTGATTTATATATTTTCCATTCACTTCTTTATCACTTCTCCGTCTTAGAGAATTCTAATTTAAAAAGATTTAAATTAATTTCTTTTACCATTGTACATGCAAACATACGAGTAAGTAAGTATGTTATTGACAAAGATTTGGCTGAGGGAGTCGGATTCAAAAAGATCTGACAAATATACTTGAGTACCCACATCGATATTTCCAAGAGTCTCGGGAGTACATCAAAAGTACAAACGATGTGCTAAACACATTTACGTAGCGATGTACTTTTATATACAAACATTAAGTGCATATACATATTTCCATTCAACCTCAACAGTCATATTCATGCTTGACTGCAAGATACCATGTCATACGTGTGTGGAGAGAACAAGCATTTTTTTGCTGATTGTACACATTCATGTACATATATAAATTTTTTTTGTAATATGCATGTGTGTGCAAGTACACACACAGTGAAACACCCAATAATACACACACATCACACAATATAAAGTTATATATATATATACATATATTATATATACATATATATATATATATATATATATGCTTCATATAGTTACTCTAATACATTAACTATAATTTCACTGTCTGGTGCGACAAACTTTATTTTTAAAATATAATTTTGCTGGCAAAATATTAAATATTTGTGTATATAGAAATTTAATTTAAATCAGAAAAACAAAAGAATTTCTTATCCTTTTTTTATCGTAATACAAGATAAAAATTAGCTAAGAAATCTTATTAAAACCCCAGCTGGGATTGAGATGACATGAAGCAAAACCAAAACTATACTTAACATTGGAAATCAAATTGGAAAAAGCCAGGAGAAAAAAATATACTCAGATGAAAATTATATATGTTCTATTTGACGCACCAGACAAACAATGCTTGTTTTGGCTTGAGTTTAGGGTTAACGCGAGGACGCATCTCAGACACAGGGCTATAAATAAATTCAATGAAATGATTTTTTTGAAACTGGCCTCGCTAATATCACATTTTGTTTTACTTTCAGATACTATCGCTAAGTATCTCAGCGAGATATTTCAAATGCAGTTGACGCTGGGCTTACACTAATAACTACGAGCTTGGGCGGCACTACCGCAAAAAATTTAATTCGTCAAATAATTGGTTGAGCATTTTGGCTTTGATGTGATAAGAATGATAACAATAGAACGCTATATTTGCTAAAACTTTCTCAATTAGTTTTTAATTGTATTCGATGATCTATTTGGAGCTACATTTTGGACAGATGTACATATATATATATTTACATTTTGGGTGTATTTGCGAATTTCTGTTGAGTGCCAAAATATGTGGAATAACCGCCAGGGGCTTGCAGCACTTTGGAGTTTCACACAGACACAAAGTCTGAAAAAAAAATATATATAAAAAAAAAAAACAGAAAATTAAATGTAAAAATAAATTTAAAAAAAAAAACAGCAGAACAGCTGGTGATCAATATTAATTTCTCCCCTTAGAATTTTAACACGGCAAAAAGACTCCGTCATGACTCGATTGCCAACCGAAGCAATATCAAAGAAAACAAAAGAGAGAGAGAGAGAGAGAGAGAAAAAAGAGAAAGTATGACATTTAATATTTATAATATAGAGCATAAATAAGATGGTCTGTCTGAAGATATGTCTTAAGTTGCTTATCAATTGTACTTCTCTCTGGTATACACAATTTATATATAATATATAGTATAAACTTTAGTTATTTTACAAAATTACGATTATATCTTTAACAAATCCTAATTTTGTGAAATTTATTGATAAATTTGATATATTTGGACCCTTAAGACTACTTTTTAACGGGATGCCTCTACGGACGCCTCCCTGCCATAATTCATAAGTAACTGATGAATGCCATTGATAAAAAGATAAGCCTTCAGTAGATTCCATGAAGATTTTTTTTTTTAATAAACTGAACACCATTTATATGCTTAACACAAAAAAGAATATGGATGTTTTAAATGGGTGGATAAAGAATATGCAATTTGCTCCAATAGCGTCTGCAATCGCCTCCAATAAGGAACATACTCTTACATTTTGTATGACTATTGACTTTATGGAAATAGCAATGGTCCGCCCATCCGTAATTTTTATTAACGCCCTTGAAGCTCGATACTTGTAAAAAGAAGGATATTTTCCACCAGATTTCAACTGATATTAGACTACTGCATTGAGGCTATCGGCCGAGAGAAGTGTTATTTTATAAGGATTCGTTTTGCTGACCAATGCTAAATGAGGAAAAGTTTGCGGTTTTGGGGAGCTGCTTTGGATATTCTCTTAACACGGGTATTTATATTGCATGGGTCTGTAATGCGCCTATAAACCCAAGAAATCTGTTATTGTTGCTCATAAGCCATTTTCCCCTGATCGCTACTTTCGATGTGCATATATGTATGAATTAATATTAAGTTGTCATTATCGGATATCGATAATCTTGTGCATATCGATGTGCATATCGATACTGCAAGAAATGTCCTCGCCAAATCAACACATGATGGCGGTTCTTTTTGAATTTTCGGCAGATAAGCTTCGGAAAATAAATGGGCACTAAAATAACTATTTAATATTCTTGGCAGAGAAAAATAATATACAATATATTAATCATTTTTACTAAACGTAAGCAATCTTTATTTAGTACATACAAAAAAGTAAAAATATTTAAAAAACGAATTGTAAGATTTAAAATTCGGCATATGATGACGATTACAAATTTAATAATAATTATTTTTACAGAATTTAATTTAGTTTTTATTGAGGCGAACATTCCATGTCTGACTCCATAATAGAAATGCGTATATGCGTTCAACATTATAGAAAAATATAATCGATTAGCGTAATGCTCTTAGAAATAATTAATTCGCAGCGGGCGTTGCACAAACAATGACTGAGAAGTCTTGGGGTGCGTGTAGGCCAACATATTTAAGTAAAATACCGAAATGTGTGCGAGATCTACATATGTCGGTCACATGTCGGGTTGATGGATGGAATAGTAGCAGGCAGGTAATGCACATCCACATCCCACTACATGTTGCAAGCACACTGATAGTTTGATGGATGCTATGCGCATGCCAGACTCAGTGGCCGCCAGAGCCATAGCCATAGCCATAGCCATAGCCAAAAACCGACTTAGGCTTGTCTCAGCCACCTTGTCTGGATTTAGACGGCAAGCGTGCAACAGCAACGAGCGCAAGCTGTGGTCGGCGCATAAAAAGAAATTACACTTAATCAGAAATTACACTGATTGAGATGGATACTTGCTTAAGCTCTCAATAATACATCTAACTGTGTTCGATTCCATCTTTAGCTAACAGTCGCGGGTGTTGAATATTTTTAAGTTCAATTTTGCAATGAACATGTTACGGCAACCGTTGCCATTTTTAACTAGGTAAGTTAATGACCTAATGCAGGGCAGTGCTTGTCATGCGTTCAATCACTCAATATCCCATGCTCATAGGCACTTAGAGCACTGAAAATAGCTGCAAAACTGTCAGACGCGGTCAAGTGGACGGGCCGAGGGAATCGGCTCAGATATTGTCTCCCACAGACAGTGTGCTTAAGTTGATTGCCTTTCTTACCACATTGTGCATGAATATTTCAATTTATCGTTTTTTATTTATAGTTTATTCAATTTCAATTACGACATTGTTCTCGGCATAGTATACGCTTAATTCGTATATGCACAAGTGAAGTACAAAAACCGAAAACTGATTTCAAAATTCAAACTAACTTTATAACAAAGCTATTGTGCATTGTGGCACATTTGAAGTGAGTGTGTGTGGGTTTGAGGACTTGGGTGTTTATTAGAGGGGGCACAAGTGTGTGCATAGTCATACACGATGTGCTACGTACAAAAATTATTTTGCAAATCAAGCATTTTCTAGCCAAGTGTGCGGAGATTGACAAGGGGAAAAATGCTAAGTGAGAGAGAGCTACACTATTAGAAATGGCAATGCACACTATATGATTAAGTGGACATTTTAAAAAAATATAACAGTGCATTTCAAAAGGAAGTAATCAACAGCATTCATACATATGGCCACATTTGTTGGGACAACCCAAAGTTGCATAACACTTGCCCAGGGCCATAACATCGACACGTAAACGTCGACGACACCATCGAAACATGTCACAAATCTGCAGACACCCATGCATAAACGCCAAGATTACCCCCATCACAGCATTGGAAGTGGTCGCAAGGTCGTGAACTGAATTACACGCGTTTTTTTTATTAAGCGGCTCAAAAGCTGAAATAAGGCAAACCACCCGCGGCCAGTAAACAGCACACGTTGCACAGTGGAACGAAAAATGACTTAATGCATCCCAGCACTCAGCTCACCTGCACCATGCTCTTTAACCAGAACTTGGCTGCCGCTGGCTAAACCATTTAAAATGCATGTGAAGAGCTGCCATTTGCATTTTGAAACACGGCTGCTCATTTTTACAGTAGATGTTATTCATCTGCCATCAGTTTTCAAAGCTTTGCTTGTATTTTCAGTTTATTTAAAGAATATGTTGAATCTTCTTCGTTTTGTCAACTTGCAGGATATACTACAATTCAGGCAGCTATTTTTTGTTATCAATTGACAATCTGTTAAGCCACAATATGGCATACCTTAAGTTTCGAAAATATTTGAAAAAATCAGTGTCCTTATATGCACAAATGCAAAATACGCACATTAATATACAACCAGCTCACACTTATGTATGTATGTACATATTTACATATGTACATACATACATTGTCACATTGTCATGGGCATACGGTACAAATTATCCGAGCAGTCTATTGTTTGACTGTAAACGGCGTTTATTTGTACTTTCGTGTTATTTTCGCTTTGCCACTGACGTCAACGTCGACACTTTCTTTTTTGTTCGCAGATGTCACACTTGCCATACCCTGTAACTGTGCCATTGGCAGGATATTTGTGCATAGCTCAAAAGTCAAATGCAGGCAAAGAGATTCATTTGGGAACTGTATGAATAATATTTGCCTGTGCTTGACAAAGTTATAAGTTGGTAACAATTGAATACATTGCCAACGTATTAAAGTGTATGACGTAGAGTAGCCGGTACTTATACACATAGACAATTGGTCTTAAGTGTGGTAATAAATTTTGAGGAGTATCTTGCAATCGCATTGACTGCTAAGTTTACATTTTTGCCTTACAATTGCCAGCTCAAGTGTTTAATTACTAAAGCCACTTCAAGTGTTGAACAATGAAAAAAGGAAAGCCAAAAGAGTTATGAATCATAAATTGCTTCTATCGGACTGCCAGACTGTTAGAGCGCTTAATTTTGCTTAAGATATTCCATTTACCTATTTGGGTTTCTTATATTGAGATGTGGTTGTCCAGTGTTGTCCCAATGAGCGCTTATTAAATAATTGGGAAGAATCTGTACTCCATCTTATGTTACCCATTTGATGTTTATTGTGTTATGCGAAATGTATATTAATAATAGGTTCTTTGACAGTTTCTTAATTTACTTCAACCTTCTTGAAGGGCATTGGGCTCAAGGCACTTCAAGGGAACTTACCAAAATGCCAGTGATAACTAGCGAATTTAAGGCCAGTCGCATATACGAGTCATTTCGCGCACTGTCCACCGTCCCGGTCCAAAGTCGCCTCAGTCGACGTCACGTGAATGAGACAAACAACTTCGAGTCTGGCCGAGCAGTGCGAAAGGCACGGTTGCGCACCCCATCAGCGGATATGCTGAGCCGGAATATATCCAGCATATTGGAGAATCTACTGAAACGTTACGAGCAATCGCAGCTGCCCACACATGGCCAAGGTATGCCAACGGTGGTGCGGACAAACATACTCATACGCAGCATGGGACCCGTTTCGGAGCTGGACATGGACTACTCGATGGACTGCTACTTTCGCCAATATTGGCGTGACAAGCGGCTGAGCTTTCAAGGGCCCATCAAGAGTCTCTCGCTGAGTATCAAAATGCTGGACAAGATCTGGCGACCGGACACCTACTTTTATAATGGCAAGCACTCACACATACACACCATAACGGTGCCTAATAAGCTGTTGCGACTGGATCAGGATGGCGGCATACTCTACTCAATGCGGTGCATACAGTGTCTGGAACTATAAACTGACAGACAATATCTAATATGAAACTCTATTTTGCAGCTTGACGATTAAGGCCACCTGTCCGATGGAGCTCAAGAATTTTCCAATGGATCGGCAATCCTGTCCACTCATCATAGGCAGCTGTGCGTATTATTTGATTATTGAATTTTGACTAGAAGCCTTCGCTAATGAAGATGAATGCCTTACAGATGGTTACACCAATCAGCAGCTAGTGTACGAGTGGCAAAACCACGATGATGCTGTCTCCTTTGTGCCCGGCATGACACTCAATCAGTTTGATCTGATCAGCATGATGCATCGCAATTTCACATCCACACGACGTGAGGGTGACTTTTCCGTATTGCATGTGGCATTTAATCTGAAGCGACACACTGGATATTTTCTGATACAGGTAAGCAACGTTATCCTTATGGCTAATGGCTAATGGCTAACGTACATACAAATGGCCATGTGCAGGTCTATGTGCCCTGCATTCTGATAGTGGTTTTGTCATGGGTCTCGTTTTGGATACATCGTGAGGCAACCAGCGATCGTGTCGGTCTTTGCGTAACAGCTGTTCTAACGCTATCGACCATCAGCCTGGATTCACGAACCGATCTGCCCAAGGTGAAGTATGCGACGGCCCTGGACTGGTTTCTGCTCATGAGTTTTCTGTACTGCATTGCCACACTGCTCGAGTTCGCCGGCGTGCATTATTTCACCAAATTGGGTAGCGGCGAGATACCACGAATGGAGGAAGAGTGGGAGGATATTGGTGCGTTGGGCTTCACGTCAGGCGAGATAGCCGATGCTGCCGAGGCCAGTGATGATAGCGAACCAGCCAACTCTGATAGCGATGTATTCGTCTTTGCCGACCACGACACACTGCACTGTGAGCTCCCATTACCGGCTGATCTGAATGGTGGCGCCTATCCAAAGCGCAATGCCTTCGAGCTGTCCCATATACAATGTGAGTTTTATTATATTATTATAATTAATAATATATAATTACGATGTCTGTGCTTGAAGCAGAATCAGCAAAGAGAATCCTGCACACATTTTTCCAAAGCTCTCGTCGCATACCTCGACCATGGAGCGTACCACACAAACGGAGCCGCCCGCCGTTTCCCGGATGCGCCAGATGTGGCTCTGCCTCAAGGGTGACGTCAAGTTTCACAGACAGCGCGAACGTGATGCTGCCGCGGAGAAGAATGTCCAAGGACGTGGGGCAAGCTATGTGAATAGCATATCACTGATTGATCGAGTCGCTCGGGTTGCATTTCCAATGACCTTCGCCCTGTTCAATTTGCTGTACTGGTTGGCATATGGCATGTATAAGAAGGAGTTCTCCTGGTCCATGATTAAAGCCTAAGCTATATTTCTATATGCTTCGTTAGACTTGTATACTTATATATACTTTGCGTTTCCTACACTAAATCACACATAACCATAATCCTTACATCTATATGCTATAATGCAAATTCGTTTCTCTGCATTCTCCATTTCTCCAAACAGCTTGTCTGCCATAATCTGCCATAAATCACATAATTATTTTTATTTTTATTGTCAATAAATAAATTGTTGCTTTTGGATAAGAATTTATTGTCATTTATTGTCATGCTGGCTTGCTGAAAACATGTTTTTTTGTGCCTTCCTGTGCCACTAGGGAAATCTGTTGGTAGCCGGACTGATTTATATTTTGGCTTTTCCTGAAGTTTCCTCCAAATGTATTGGACTTGGTATTTTGATTGAATTTGCTGGATTGCCGAAAACGGGATGAAAAGTCTACCTTCTTGTGATACTGCAGCTCTCCAGATATTGTTGGGTTGGCCAATTTATTAGCCTCCATATCGATGGTTCCGTATACGTAATCTCTTTTATGATCATATTGGTCTCTTTGATAAACAGCAAACAGCGAGTATCCTAAGATATGTTTGCACTTGGATAACACTAACTAATTTTTATTCGCCGGTTATTCTGAAAAATAAATGTCTCCCATTTGTTTAACCCAAAGGAATTGAAATTGAAACGCATTTTGTTTAAAATATGTAAACCATTTAAATAACATTTCTAAGAAATATACAGTAAATGATTTGTATGATAATGTGAATATTGTGATTAACAATGAAAAGCACTTGAAAGAACGAGAGTGAAAATATTTTTGAGACTTTCAGCTAGCTCAGTGGATCATTAATTGATTTTGCTTAATCCTAAATGGTTCATTATGCTGAGCTGCTCAAATCAATATTTTGCCAAATGCATACCAATTCCTTGTATAACTTGGCTAAACTCGTACTTAATTTAGCTATAAGTAAATATTCAAATTACTGGGAACACATTTACTGTGATTTACTTAAGCGAATATCAATACTTAACTATATATATATATATATATATATATACTCATATGTATGTATGTTTCCTTGTATGTATATATATATATATCATGTTTAAGTATTTGTATGTATGTATGTGAGTATGTAGCAGGTTTATCATTCATTTATATATATATAAATTGGTCAATGTCAATATATATCATTTTTCATCAGTGGGAGGGCAGCAGGTGCAGGCCAGGGGCTATGACACTTTGGTAAGTATGACTAAGATTTTCAGCAGCAACTACTTATTCTAATATGTAGAAGATCCAGTACCCCAGGTTGAACGCACAAAAGCTAATGGGGAATATCATGCGTGAATACTTGTCAATAATGTTAACATCCTTGATTTTTGGTAATGTCGCCCTAATGGCTGAGGCGCTCTTTTTTATGGCATGCATCATGCGGGGACGCGCTGAGGTTCCTGTACAAAGAACGAGAGAGAGATAGAGAGAGAGAGAGAGAGAGAGAGAGAGAGAGAGAGAGACAGCATATATAAATAATGATATGAAAATTGGTCTGATAAGTCATTTTTACCTCTTTGACCACGATGTCGCAGCTGACTACGACCGGCACCATAGTTACGAGTAATGCGAAAGCTTGGCGGGAACTTGGCCAAGTCCATGGTCTCTGTGCCGATGGAGCCGAGGGTCACATTATAGTTACCCTTGCGCAAAGAAGGTATAGGACTCATGCGCACGTCCTGCAGCTCAATAATGTCTTCTGTTGTTGAACACGTTTCGGATTTTTCCAATTTACCTGTTTTATAACGAGAATTGTAATGAAGAACCATAAATCTATTGAACAAAAACCATACGCGTCTCCGAAACTTAAGATTTTAGTGCAATTCATTTATGCTTGCAACGCTCTTGACTTCTGTTCAATAATCTATATATAAGCTTTACTATTAAATCGGTTCATACCTATTTTATGTTGATCACAATCCTTCAGCTTTTTGATCTTCTTCTTGGCCCGCTTGCCCCAGTATGTATAATTGACCGCAGCGTATTCAAGGAGCGCCGCAAATACGAACACAAAGCACATCACCAAATAGATATCAATGGCTTTCACGTAGGAGATGCGGGGCAAGGAGCTGCGTACTCCCGTACTGATCGTTGTCATGGTGAGGACCGTTGTTATGCCCAGCGCTACACGAGCGCTCGTTGCCTCGTGGTTAATCCAAAATGATACCCAGGACAGCATTACGATCAGTATGCTTGGCAAGTACGTCTGGAACACAAAGTAGCCAATGTTGCGCTGTAATTTGAAAGAGAGCGACAGCCTCTGGTAGACGCCAGTGGCCAGCCGCTCCTTCCTGTCGTTCGTTTCATAACCAATGATCGTGAATTGTGGCAGTTCGGCGTCCTCTACGCCGCGCACCGGCGTTGGCTTCCAGTACATGACTACGTCGCTGACCGTGTAACCATCTATTGAACATGAATCAGAGCAGTTGGTACAATAATGTGCTAAATTATTTGTCATTCCATTAATGCTGGTTGAAATGAAATATATAAATAAATGGTTGCCAAAAGAAAAAGAGAACATTTATCGAAATTTAAGTTGGTTTAGGAAGTGGATGTTGTGCGCCTATTTAAATGTAAACAGACATTCAAAACACTCATCACATAATCATGTTCATATCCACAACTGACAAAAATGATGATTCCTTGAACACGATTTCCGTTGAATGACGGAGAGAAAATTCATCATTGTATGTGGTGTGTTTTCCAACGACTTCTTTATTTAGTTAAGTTAGTCAGACTAATCACAAAAAAGTGAATATAGGCAGTAAGTAAACAATACATAGAAGCGTCAAATCGACAAACTAAAAACTGACTGTCTAAATACTTAAATAAATGTCTGACTACTTAAATACAAATATAAAAGCATAAGAAATAAAATAGAAATGATATAAATATCTATAGAAGACAAATAAAAATTGATAAATAGCTCCGACAACTTCCTTGTGCTTTGGCCCTGTTCAAACCATATCCAAAAAAAAATCAAAAGATTTCTTAGAAGCATATGCAAATGAAAATGAACCAGCATATTTGAATAGTTATTCGTTCGGCATTCTTAACTTACAGCTCTCTATTTCCACGGTACAGTTTTGAGAGTCCAGTGGGTAGTAGTGCAAATCCATCATGCAGGCCAGTGTCGTGGTAAATCGCATGCCGTAGGTAACGGCTCCATCGCCGCCAAGACGTACCAACTTATTTCGCTCAGTGACGTCATGTAGGAAGCTGTGTTACCAGAAACGAGAAAAGACAAAACATTTGTTTGTGTAAATAGGTGCAGCATACAGACAGGTAGTAAAACAGTTTACGTACCTATTCTTGTCGTTGGCAAAGAATGTATCTGGCACCCAAATCTTCTCGGCAAAGTCTCCGGATAGCGTCAGCACATCGTTGACTCCATCGTCCTCTGCATCGGTATCGTAGTATGGTCCGTAGATATTAAAAGCCAGGCGCTCGTCGCGCCAGTACTGATTCAAATACATTGTTATAGTATAGTCCTAAACAATAATCAACAAAATTAGTACAGTTCGAACCACATTGTTGTATGCGAAGAGCGGCACTTACCATATTAACTTCTGAGATCGCATCAAAGCTTGCTATAGTCAAATCCATACCCACATGCAAAGGCTCACCGCCAAAATTGGGCCGCAGGCGTATATCATATCCTTGCAGTATTTTTGAGATCGTCTGTGTTACATTCTCTAAGCGACCCGCGAGCATTTCTTTTCGCTTGCATCTGCAGGGAGAACATTATTTCCAATTAATAACAAAGATATTGACATAGACATATCTAGACAAAATTATTCTTAATTACAAATGCGAGCTGAGTAGATTTGAATACTGTTGAAAATATGTATATTACAATGGATCATAACTGAGATCGATAAAATCGACTGATGCAAGTCCGAGACATATTCTTCAAGGATAAGAAATGCATGTTTCGTTCGACTCTAATTATATGATATATTTGAGATAGTTGCTTCTATGTTTTATCCATAATACTTACCGAACCAATGATAGCTGGGCACTCAGCAGCAACAGCAGCAGGCTATAACAGACGCCCAGGTACCAATAGCTAGCCATATTGGCAGCGTTAACAGTTGCGATTGCTATCGTTTGTGGTTCTCAACTCGTTGGCATTGTCTGTGCTGTCGTTTCCAGTTTCATTCCGGATACTGATACTCTGGCATTGGTTTCCGTTCGATGCGGATACGTTTTTTTTTTTGTTTTTTTTTTTTTGTTATTTATTATTTACTTCATGACTATGATGCACATATCACTATATATTTGTACAACCAAAGAGTTTAAATACTATATTTAAAAATTACAAAAATGTGCAGATATTATGTTTTTTTTTCTAGAGAATACTCAAACCGCAATATTATTACTGTTGGCATACGAATATTTTTTAGTTTTAGTTTTTGGTTTTGGACGTACTTTTTTTAATCTGTGTAATCTGTGAGTTTTGTATTTGTGTGGTTGCAAGGATTCCACGATTGCATCTTTTCGCTCACATTTAATAGTATTCATTAGAATGAATGCAAATAAGTATTTCATAAGTACAAACTTCGTAAGCCCCGTTGTTTGTTGTTGTGGTTGTTGTGGTTGTTGTGGTTGTTGTTTACATTTTAGTTATGAAAGCTGTGAGTTGAATGCATTTCTATGCTCAATAAAATTGGAGGGCATAATTATCATGTAAAACACAAGCTGCTACATCGTCAAATGTTTGGCTAAATGTGCAAATTACACAAAAAAAAAAAAATATTCACATCAACTTCTCATGCTTGCAATATATATAAATGTGAATATAATCGTAAGTACCAGGTTTGAGTACATAACTGTGTGTTTCCTAATAGCGCATTGTGAAGGCGCCTCATGGTTTTTTGCCACACGCAATTTTCTTCTCGCTAATGTGGGCCCTCATCATTGTTGCCTCGCACACACACACACACACACACACACATGTAAAGATATTTTCATGTGTTTGCCTTTTATGTGTTTGACCCATTTTTGCCAACTGCAGCCACTGCACAACAAAAAAAAAAATTGTGCAAAAATGACAACCTGATTTTATATTGTTGAGGACATATTTATAAGCAAACATGCATTGCCATTTACAAATTCACATGTAAATGTGTGTGTGTGTGTGTGAGTGTGTGTGTGTGTAAAAAGTGCATTTTGGGTGACATTGTATTGATGCACTTGCGTTGCCTTTATTTGCATTAATTATAGTGTTTTTGGGAAGCACAACCCTCACAAAAGTGTCTCAATAATAGATCACACACACACACACACACACACATACACACACACACACATACACACTTTTGTTTGCAGACATTCATTTAAACAAATTGCGTAAAATTGTTCAAAAGAAATGTGGAGCATTCGAAGCAAACAACAAAAAGAAATAGAAGCACACCAACGGATGACACTGTAATACGTCGAACGAATAACGAATGTGACACGGACGCCCTAAAATTCGGTCTGCCATTCACTTTTTCCCGCTCGCCCTGTATCTAAATATATGTATGTATCTGTATCTCATCGCTACCGAGCGAGTCGCGAGCAGCTGCGTGTATGTGGAACGCCTACCGTGTCTAGCTAACGAATGATTACTGTCAGTTACCGTTGTTCGGCTTCGGCTGCTGCGACTATTGCTCTAATTGATGATGATGTTGAGGGGCCTCTCGGCCGATGTCGACAACGAGTCCTGGGCCTGCGCATGCCACAGTCGGCATATTCCACTGTACAACGGAACAATTTCATTCAGAATCACGAGATGCCAATGCTCATTTAGGGTTGTCGTCGTTTGCTGCTGCCTAGCGCCATCACACCTCATCACACACACACACACACACACACACACGCACACACACACACACAGAGACACACAAAGACTCATCTTAATTTAAGTAGCATACATACAATGAAAGTGAAAGCAAAGCGATAAGTTGCATCTTTTGCACCGACTATTTGAGAGCGAGTCGGTGTTGTCAGTCAGGTTTGCCTTTGTCTTACAAGTCGAGAGGCAGCATCAGCCCAACCCTAGGCGGATCATATTATTCTAGAATCTCATACTTCATTAAAACAGTGCGTTTCGGCACTGTTCTTGTTCTTGTTGCGGAGACGGGTCACGGCGCCAATTGTCCGCCTCATAGATTGTGACGTCACAGTGTACGCGAGCATTTGGCGAACTGAAAATAAATGATTTTCGGAGAATTTGTTAACTTCACCATGTGCGTGGAGGGGGATGGAAGCCATCTCTCTTTCACAATCGATTGTAATTCGATTTATTGTTTAGCAGCGATTCAAATGAGATTCTTGCAACGTACGTGCTCGACACCAAACATATCTAACAAGCTACGTTCAGTTAGATATGTTTGGTGTCGAGCACGTGTGCAAGTCTCATTTGAATCTAAACGTAAACAATAAATCGAATTACTGTCGATTATCCGGTAGTTAACAAATTCTCCGAAAATCGATTTATTTTCAGTTCGCCAAGTGCTCGCGTACCTGTGACGTCACAAGGCGGACAATTGGCGCCGTGACCAAAATGCTCCACCAACAAGGAGCAAGAACAGTGCCGAAACGCCTGTTTTAATGAGTATGGATTCTAGAATAATATGACCCGCCTAGGGCTGATGCTGCCTCGCTTGTAGAGACAAAGGCAAACCTGACTGAACTGCTCTCAAATGATAACTTATCGCTTTGCTTTTCACTTTTCATTAGCTATAACAGTAACAACCAATATGGATTGAAAATGCGTGTGTAGAAATGTGTGTGTGATGAATGGCACTAGAGCAGCAGCAAACGACGACAGCCTAAGAAGCATTGGCATCTCGCAATGAAATTGTTCCGTTGTACAGTGGAATATGCCGACTGTGGCATGCGCAGGCCCAGGACTCGTTGGCGACATCGAGAGGCCGAGAGGCCCCTCAAAATCATCATCAATTAGAGCAATAGTCGCAGCAGCCGAAGCCGAACAACGGTAACTGACAGTAATCATTCGTTAGCTAGACACGGTAGGCGTTCCACATACACACGCAGCTGCTCACGACTCGCTAGCAGCGATGAGATACAGATACATATATATATTTAGATACAGGGCGAGCGGGAAAAAGTGAATGGCAGACCGAATTTTAGGGC
>JAWNMU010000241.1:0-23821 GCA_035043665.1 Drosophila quasianomalipes | reverse complement strand
TAGGGGCATTGACAAATCTTATGAAATTTTTGTGGGAACTGCCAAATTTTACGTTTTTGGCACATTGTTTTTCCCTGTTGTCTCTTTTTCTTTTAAAATTTGCCAAAAAGGCTATAAATCCATTGAATTTTATCTTTAAATATTCACCGTGCTAGTGATTTTGAGGTTAACAATTTTGAAATGAGTAAGATAAGATCTTGAACATAAAACACTATATTCCATTTAACGAATATAATATGTTTTACTGAATGGTATATGTTAGATATATATATTTTTGCTACAGTTTTCTATGGTCGGTTGTATGTTGCTGCAAGTGAGTTTTGAATAAACATGAAAAATGCTGGTGAGAAATTGTCTGGGTCTCGATAAGAATCAGTTAATGAGAAGAAAAATGAAAGTGTTTTGTTTTTTATTGGTTGAAGTACGGTCCATGTGATACTTTGGACTATATTTCATTATCATATTTCTATTTTCAGCATCATCTATCGAGTTTTCCTCATTTTATTGCAATTGATAGAATCGATGTGGAAATATGATAGTTCGCTTGAAATTGTGTCTTTATATCCACTATAGTATAATATATAATGTTGTATATGAATATAAATGTGATACATATAAATTAATTAATAAATTATTTGAAGTATTATCGGATAATTATCGTTTTTTTCCAATGTTCATTTGCTACAGTCAGAATCATATGAAATATGATTTGCGAAAATCTTATATACGGTATTTTCTTATTTATTATGTGATTAATGTTAATTAATATTAATGACTATTACAGAAATATGTGCATTTGTTAGTATGTATACGGTTTGAGTTCACATGTATTACGTTTTGCGGAATATTTGAAAATGAACCAGTTGACAGATAACTCCTGAAATCTAAAATAGTTAAATATTCCAGGATTGCGTCAAAAACGCTGATTTCAAACAAAAAACAGAGAACAGATTGACACAAATATGAGGTTTACAAACACCTTCAAGAAATCTATTTATTCATTGCCTAGATTGAATTAAGTCCTATTAATTACTTCATGTTGAACATGACAATTCATTTTTCCTATTCGAAGTAACTTGGCTAAAGAGTCGAAGCAACCTAGAAATCAACATTTAATAACATTTTTTTTTGTAGTTCTATAAATAAATAAATAGAGAATTAAAGTAAATAACGTTTTATTCTATTTCAAAGTTACACACACATTACCAATTATATATATCTATACAGTACTTATTACTTATGATAGGTACGCAATCACAACACACCCACAACAGAGTTGTAAAACAAGAAAAAACCAACAAACAAGCATATATCTAATAAAAAAACAAACAGTCACCCAGAATATATACTCTCCAATAGTGTTCACATATAAGAGTACGCCCAATCAAGTATCAACGAGTAGAAAAAAAAACAAATACAAGGACGTGTGCGAAGGAGGAAGGGAAACACTCATACGTGATACTTACCAACGAATAGAAAAAAAAACAAATACGAGGGCGGGGGAAGGGAAACACTCATACGTGATACTACTACCAATACAAAAATTATCTTCTAATGGGAAATCTTATACAGAGAATAAACAAAAATCACAATACGTATACATGCGATATGAAGTTGATTATATCATGCGCTTTTTAATCCCAGATGTCGCTACTTCATCTCCCCTATCTTCTCCTCCTCCTTGTCATGTTCATGTTCATCCTCATCCTGGTCATCTTCACTTCTACAATCATATCCCTTCTTCATCTTCATCATCCCTTCTTCACTCTCTCTTTCTCCACTTTCTTGCTTGCTCTCGCTCCCTCACGATATGATTTAAACCGTAGACTCTTTTATCTTCATGGAGGTTTCTTCTCCTCAGGATCTACAGTGAGAGGCACATTGTATGACAAACCGTTTGCAAGTCTTACACCGCTTGGTGATTCGGTCAACATCATTCCTCCCACACACCAGTACTCCCCTCTCCGTAGCAGAGTTCTTTCTCATTCTTCAGCTCGTTTTTTCAACTAGAGCTTCACCTTACAACTTCCACTTATATTAAAACACTTTTCTTCTACGTCAAGGTCTATCATCACGTATTTGATTTAATTCCCTGATAAAGAAGAAACTCACGAGAATAAGATAGTTTTTTCTTTCTTCACTCTCCGCAGTTGAGTATTCTACTTTAAAATATGGCCAAAACCTTGCTACTTTCCTTCACTAAAAATAGAAGTACAATGGATATAATATAGTGGTACTGTAGTCACCGCATCTCTCTTCCATATTTACCACTTCTATACGTATGTTTAACCTCATGTCTCTATTTTTTTTCCGGAAACCCAGCTGTTTATGCCATTGAGAAATAACAAATAAGCGTTTTGATATACTCGATGCATGTGAACGCCATTTGGCCAGTTATATACATATTTTACAATTTGCGTATTGCTAACAAAAATGTTTCCTTACAAAGCTTTTATTCCCAGCCCAAAAAACGTAAAATTTGGCAGTTCCCACAAAAAAGTCAGAAAACCTGTGATTTCCTCCACAACTGTAGTGACTACAAAGAAGTGATGCCGAAAGCATTACACCCATATGTTAAGCACAAAACAAAGAGAGTTTATATTCGGCTCAGCTGCACAAGGGGAGTCTGTTGCGAGCATAGAAACTCAGCTATGCTTGGCACGCTCCACTGCACAATGCAATATACGACTGACGGGTATGAGAGGCAAACAATCTACGAAAAAAAAAAAACCCCGCCAAACATAAAAAATCAATGATGAGATAGACGAATTCATCAACCAGAAGCTAGATGAGAATCAGCATCTCGGCATGACGAAGATCCATATGATACGGAGAAAGGGTAAGAGAATACGCCTGAGCCAACGAAGCACCTAAGAGTCCGTGAAACAGAAAGGGTTTCGCCTCGTAGTACCGAAGATCAGAGACTCGATAGCCTTTGTATGAATCAAAGTACGGCGAAGGGGTGACCGTGTGCTGAAGAAGTGGCGAAATGTCATGGACTGAAGGACGGTAAGACTACGAAGAAACGAAGAAAGACTACGAACGAGGTCTGTTTCTGCTTGGATGAGAGCAGTTTCCAGATTTCCATAACTTGAAGATTACGATGATATGGTCGAGGAAAAAGAACCCAGTTGTTGCAATGTCTCTTGTCGCGCATATTGTGAACAGGTTGATGTGTATAGGCATCCGTGGTGTTGTGGACATGAAGACGTCTCAGGAACCCACAATGACTGCAGACGTAGAATCCAGATGAATGAATATGTGAACATCATGAGACCCCAAATTGACAGATAATATGAGCTTGCGATATACTTGTTCATGGACAACTCATCCATTCATAAAAATTACACAAAGAATGAGAAACGCAGGTGGAAGCCCATCGAAGACGAACTCAGGTGCCGCCGCATCATGTTCACTGGCCCTTACTCATCTGAGTTCAATTCCATAGAGGAAGTTTATGGAACCACGAAAAGAGACTTCTACAACTATTCGAAAGCTTGCAGACATCAAAGACTACAGCACTAAATTGGTTTCGAGTCACGACAACTCTCCGAATGCATTTCTGAAATACTACGAGCACATGTTCGAGCAAGTTGACTAAGTGATGAAGGAAACATAGAAGAACCAATCAACCAACATCAAATATTGAACATGTGAACGACATGCCATATAGAAATATTGTACTTGTTGTCTTCAAATGATCTTCAGCGTGTTTGCTATGGTAGGAAAATAAAATCAACCAAATTCCAGATGCGGAATTGGCGCGTGAACATTGGATCATTACTTGCTCGAAGCCAATCACTTTAAGCCCTTTATTTCCTTTTGGTCATAAACTGAATCACTATTGTATCTAATACACACCCATGCGCACTATATGTTATATGCAACCAAAATGGCGTACCCAGCGTCACTTCAAACAACTCTAAAATGGAACTAGATAATTCAGACTAGCACACCTAAACTGGGATAATCATATACAGTAGAATAGCATTGATTGGCCAGAAATCTCAACGAATAGCACTGCTTACAAGACATGCCAGTCAGAGTTAACTAGCACGGTGTCCGTTTAGATACGGGTCCGGATACGCGACTCACTGCATCCAGTAGGATAATACAGAAAAAAGGAAAGAAAAAAGAGAAAAGAGAGAGAACGAAATACTACGGAAGCGTCGAGGGGGTTGGATTCTTAAGAACGGTAAGTTTTGTTTTTTGCTAATAACTTACATGTTTCACTGAGAAAATAAAACTGACCCTACCTTCAATATCAACACAAGTAGAGCAGTAATGAAAACACTACGAGAAATCACCACTGTGCAATAGCCCCTCGAAAGAGAGTGCAGACCGCCTTACAAAAAGGCACAGGATATGCCGTGCATAGGAAGACATATGACAAAATGAACCAACACTCGTTCAAATGGGTAGCTTTTTTAGCCACAAAGCATGCATGCACCAAGGGAAGCGGACAAGAACAAACAGAAAGATGCAATGATTTATTGGATCATCTAGGAAATACTTCATTTTTCCTCATTGAGATCTACAGAAAATATAAATCACTACGTAATACAAAAAAAAACCCCGCAAGGTTTAACAACTAAGTTACTTAGGAGAAAGTCCATCATCCCCGTAATGCATTTTCATCGACTCCCTCACTTTGAGCACCATATCCTCGACACGGGTCTTGAGGATACTGGTGTCGACGATGATGCGGTCTTCGTTCCTTCCATTCATAGAAGAGTAATGGATAGAAGCATACTGGGCGAACATGATAAAGTACTTGCGGCCGTTGTATGAGGGTGGGAAGATCTCTACGACTCCTCCATGGCGAGGCATCCACATGATTGAAGAAAGACCAGCTCCGTGGGTGGAAATGATGATGTCCGAGTGCGAAGCGACATGAACCTGTTCCTTCATCGTCAACCACTCATAAGACACAGGGCGAGCGATAATTCCGGGGATTGTCGCCAAGGTATCCAACACCTGGAAGGAAAGAGAGGTAGGGAGAGAGACGGGAAGAGGAGGAATGGTCAGATGAGCGCATTAGACGGAGCAAGCATGTGATGAAATAAGATGCGTTAGGGAAGCGCAAGGCATTAGGGGAGTGGTCGTCTAAACAGTAACGAAATATGTCAACAGTACATACAATGAAAATAAATGTAGCAGCCGAAGGGGAAACAGTTAAATAAAAAAACAAAATATGAATAAAGCAACAACATACCTCTTGTTCGTTCGCAATGGATCGTCTATACTTAGTTCCTCCTCCGTCTACTCTGGGCTCACTGAGGTGTGGCTTTCTGAACAAGACGGAGACTCTGAGGACCTGAGGGAACCCCGTGATCGCAAGGGCAGGGAGTTTGGCCTTTTTGGATATTTCGGACTTTATGTCAACCCCCTCCTTCTCGGCGATTCTTTTGTCGTTGGAGAGATAGACTCCGTTCGAGAAGTGGGAACCCAAGAAGAAGGGTTGATTGGGGTATTGAGTGTCAGGCGGAAGGGGGAACTGATAGACGAATGCATCGGGGTCTGCGTCGGTGTAAAGAACGTCAAAGCTGTGTACGGTTCTTCTCGTGAAGTCGAACAAAGGGGTTGAGAGCCTGTCCTTGGCGAGAGAGACAGCGGTGCTGGGGCCAGTAGCAATACTCTCAAAGGTCTTGGCTGCAGCCGATGCGTCAGGGGGTGCTTGTGAACTACAGGCTTCTGACCTTCCCCACGAACCCACGTTCAGGGAGGATTGGTACCCGGGGGACACGAAGATCGCCCTGTCGATGCAGAGGGAGTGGGGGATGCGCTTCACTGTCCTCACCACCGGCAGCATTCCGTTCACGGTGAAGAGACGCGTCCAAACCTCGTCGATCGTGGACCCAGCGTGCCCATCGAGGAAAATAATTTGAATAGGACCATCCACATGGGGGACGGAGGCGGAGGGATCAATGGACCCTGAAGGAGACGAGGAGTTGAAGACCGAGTTGACCGAGGACTGGGGGATGTCGTCTCTGTGCATGAGCAATGCCTGATATGCGTTCATCCAGTCAGTCATGGTGTGGAAGAGATTGTGGTACTCGAACCGAGTGATCAGGAGGACAGGAGAACGGATTCTCTCTTGGCATTTGGGTTGTCCCAGTCTTCCGGTGTGCTCGTTCTCAACCGTGTCAGGAGGAGTTATCGAATCGTACCACTCTTTGCCACCAGTAGGTAAGACCTTAGGTCTCGAACCCACTCCCCCTCTTTCTCCGTTTTATCCGCATCCACTCCTTCCACTTCCCCAGGGGTCTTGGGCTCCACTTGCTTCTTATCCTCCTCTTTCTTATTCTCCGATGCATCCAGAGACGAAGGCCCGACAGTTTGGAAGGCCTTAGAAATGTCGGAGAAAAGGGAGAAATGGGCAATGACAGATGGCATGTGGGTAGGGATAAAGCGGTCGGGGGGAGGTCGATGTTTCTGTGGAGGAAAATAGGTAAGACTCCGGCGTTGACAGAGGGATAGTTATCTTTGTTTACACGACGCCCGACCTTTCCTATTCCGGAGTCAATGGCATCCTTAGGTCTCTTTGCAGTTGACCTCGAACACTCCAGGTTGATAGACGGGGTGTTCGTCCTGCCCCCTCCTGCCTATTGCTTCCTTCACTGTTTCACCTCCCAGGGATACTTCGATTCGGTCGGGGTGCAGCACCATGTTAGATACGATCATGTTCGCAGTCTCGCTGGTGGGGTTTCTTTCGAACAAAACGGAAGACCAGGGGAGAGATGAAAACATATGAGAAAGGGGCGACGAGGTCTTCGAGACTCCTTCGGCAGGGTTCACGCACATCTCAAAGCCTCTCGGTGAACCCATATCCGAAATGTCTATCACACTTGTTGATTGAGTCCGTGGCAGCCCATACAGCACTCCTCTGCATCTCGTTGCCTTGTTCTCCATCGTTCACCAAGTGGTACGTTTTCCAGAACGATTCATTCGCCCTTCCTTTCTGCTTCGAAATCTCCATTCCATCCCTTGCATATGCAGGGGACCACTCGTTTGTTTCGTCAATGAGCTCCTGTGCAACGGAGCGAAGGGGAAGCGCAAGGGGTATGGAGAGAACTGAGAAAAGACTCTCCCATGATGGAGCGAGAATCAGCGTTGGTTTCATTGATAAAGGCAGAGCGAAGGGACAAGTAAGAAGAAGAGCGTCTCTCCTTGTTCTCCTTCGTTGCCTCTCTTTCCCTCGCGTTTCTTTCCACTGCATTCCCTTCCTTTGCTTTCCCCTGGTTCGCCTTATCTTCCCCTACAACTTCATTATTTCCCTTCTTCTCCTCCCCCTCTTCCTTCTCATTATTGGTACCCGTGGTGACATTCTTAAAAGTTGTCAGATCACTCTTTGCGAATGCTCTCTTCATGTCTTCCAGAATTTTTTGTTTAAATGATTCTTCTTCCTGTGGCGTTTTGAATTTCAGGTCAGCTATGTCTCGTGGACTCTCCACTACCAAGGTGCAATTTGGGGTATGTGCCACCGCTGTCTGTGAATGGCTCAAAACAGGAACCACAGCAACATAGAGCACCGATGCTGTGATCGCTAACGGAATCAAGACCTTGAATTTCGATATGATGGTCTTGAATAAATGTAAGATGTCGGAAAAGCCAGAGTTTTCTTCGTGATACATCTGCCAAATGATGAAGATGAAACAAAACGGAAAAAAAAGAAAGCAATCGATATTAGAAATTTTCATGAATAAATCAAATGAGATAGTGCCGCTTTTCAAAATGAGATCAGGGAGGCATAAAGTTGCGTAGCATATAATTCAACGAAACGTGAATGAAATTCCGTATTTCCCCTAAAACTTAGTTTATACTATAAAACAGAGTCACAATGAACAAACAGAAATGCCAAATTGTTGATTTGTGGTGTTGTATGCACATATTCACGCTGTTCTATAGTGAAGGAAAATTGTAGAGGTGGGGCAAAAATTATTTATTTACTTTTGCGCCCGACGACGTTAGTCATCAAATTGAGAACGGCAAAAACAAAAAACTAAAATAAAAATAAAAAAAATAGTAATATGGGTTAATTGTAATGTATATGAACATTATAGTCGTGTTTTATCTAAATGCATGTTTTTTTTTATTCATTATAGTTTTTCCCCCTTTTTGCAGGCTCGATAAACGTGATCATGTGGTTGTAGAACTTAACAAAGATATCCTTCGTTGTTACGTGGTCCTTGACGAACTGGTGAATAAAGTCAATGATCTGTTGGGTAGTGGTGCAGTTCTCCTTGAAGTAAAACTGCCTCTTGGCCAAACTCCAGACCTCCTCGATAGGATTGAAGTAAGGAGAGTAAGGTGGGATGAAATTTATGGAGACGTTGTTGGCTTTCTCAGAACTTAACCATCTGTCTACCCCATCAATCTTAGGGGGGCGGTGCACACGGAAATTATCTAAGTAGAAGGTAAGGTGTTCTCTGTTCAATTTCCCCATTTCCTTCCTGATGTGCTCAACAGTGATTTTCATGTAGCGTTCGAAAGTATAGGCGTCTGAAGGCTGATGGATCTCGTTCACACGGTTTTTTCATTCTGAAACCGCGTTCGTGAAGACGGTGGTTGATTGTAGTGACAGCCGCGTGCACACCCTTTTCCTCAAGCAAACGCGTTTGAACATCTTCTCCCTCGTAGTTTAGGGTTTGCTCTCTGTAACCGGAAAATAAAGTTTAGCAATGTCTTTGTAATTACAGTATTTTCTGGAGGTGGTGGTCGTGCATTATACGGGATATTGTTCTTCTTTTTTCTGGCCCAGTACTGCACCGCCTGGTAACAGACTCCAATCTCCTTAGAAATCACCCGCTGAGGGACTTTTCTGTCCAGTTTTCTGTAAATCTGTCTCTTGTCTCTATCTGAGAGACAATTTGGGCGTGATTTCTTCCGACGTTTCCCCATTTTGCCAGTAAAGGCTAGTGCAATATCTGTCACGGCTGATCCACGCGAACGACAAAAAAAAAAAAACGGAATACGCTAATAATGTCAGTTTACGAATGCCATCCACTAATTAAACATGACAGTAGTATGGTATGCGCTGTTTTTCATGAAGTGACTGGTAAATTTTATTAAATAACGTAGTGACAACCACTTTTTATTGAATTCATTCTTTTTCACTTTGCACTGTGATCAGTGAAAAAATATCTAACTCATAAGAGAAAGAAAGCTCTGAACTACAACGCGTTTAACAAATAAAAAATATTTTGGCTGGCGCCTTGCAGTGTATCGAGACCTATAAACACATTAATCGTATGGGTACTGCTCATAGCTTGACTCGAAACCAATCAAATATATAAATTAAAAAAACTCAAAAAAAAATCTAAGTTGCTCGGGTTCAAAAATAAGTCGCTCGCGTTCAAAAGTATTAAGGCCAAAATCCCAAAATACCAGAAAATATCTGTTTTTCCCAATTTACCGAAACTCGTCCCAAAATACCAGAAAACATGCTTCTGTGTGTCCAGTATTTAAATCCTAATTTTTCAAACAAGTGCTGCCTGGGTGTACTTTTTTTAACCTTAATAAACCTAATAACCCTGATAACGCCTGATAAACCATAAATCCGTATTATATTCCTTTTATTAACCGTTAAATAACGAGGTAATTACGGATTTCGACCCTTATTTGAAAACATGACGGATTTCGACCCTTAAGGTTATTCGCAATGTTTATGCATAAACCATATATAATCGATTCAAAAGGAAATATAACACGTTTCTTTTTCTAATTTCAACATATATACCCATAAAATTTGTTGAAATGTAACTAATGTACACTAATAGTGTATATCTTCCCATATTTGTGCTTTTGGATGCCAAACTAATGTGTATTACTAGTATATCTTGTCAGGTTAGTAGTGTATCTTCATATTACCACTTCATGTAGACCAGCTGAGGGTCTTCTGATGAGAGAACCCTTCCCTCGCACATTGATGTTTGTACACGAGATTATTATGTCTTGCTATAGTACTGTGCCTATTTGTATACGATTGCGTTGCTTACATTTACTGGGTCATATACTGTAGCGATCCAGAGTGTTCTTAAAGATCATTTAGGCGATGTTCTCAAGTTGAAGTATTGCTCATTGCTTGCCATTTCCTTATTTCTCTTTGGGTCTAATTCCCATACAACCATCGTTGTACTTAATAAAGTCATGACTAAAGCATTGAACTATGGCGATTAATCGTCTTTAGTAAATAAAACACGAATTATCTCGAGTTTGATACAGACGATCTCATGGTTTGTATTAACGACGTATGGCCCATTTTCGTAAGTTAGGCGGCCCAACTTAACAAATACATACAGCCAAGTATGAGGCAGTAAAATTCTATATTCGCTCAGTATTCAGTGTAATTTTTGTTTTGCATCTAGCAGAATAAAACGCGTTAATTTATACTGATTTTTAGGAGTTTGGGGTACAACGATTTTGCGTGTGTGAACAAACCTGATAGAGATGTAAGTGTTTCATATTCAAAGATAAATAAGAAGCTTAAAACGGTCGAACTCAACACTTTTGAATACTTGCGGGTTAGTGAATGGTTATATCATTCATATGCATGTTCATATTTGATACACGTTACATCTATGCTTAGTTTGTTATGGAATATGCTTGCGTATATGTGATGTAGAGAATGGTGACTAGGTACGTTCTATTTGATAACAATTTCTACTGTGATGCGAGCAGATGATGCCTCCTTTACTTTTACTTATTTATTCAATAGTTTTTAGTTAGTTTATTACTCAACATGTGACATTTGCACGTTACTCAACGATATAATTCAGATTTAATACAATATATTGATTTTACTTGTCAGAGTGATCAGAACCTTGTGTTATATTTATTTTTGAATCGATTATATATGGTTTATGCATAAACATTGCGAATAACCTTGGGGTCGAAATCCGTAATTTCCTCGTTAAATAACCCTAATAACCGTGTTTTGTGAACAAAACACGAAGCAAGTAAACATCAGAATAAGCCTAATAACCCTTTCGTAAGCATGCGCATTGTCAAAAACCATAATATCGCGTAAAAATGCCTTTACTATGTTTTTTCCGGTAAATTGGGAAAACTTGTAGGTCGGTTTCGGCATTTCGGGAATTTCGCCAAGTATTAACAAAAAATGCACATTTCTGCTTTCATGCAAATTTACACTGCCCAGCAACCGACTCTCTCCACACCTGCATCATGATCTCGTTTTTGTGCATCAACTAGAAACCTTCTCGGCCATGCAGTTTGATTCATTTTATAGCTATCTTTTTTCATGTGCATCTCTCTGTGTTGTATTTGATCTTCGTGAATCCTTTTTAAGCAGAGGTACGTTTTGTCTGCAGCATCGTGATGTCTAGTCAGGCATACTTCTTCTGGACAAAATTGGTGTTGTCTGTTTGCGTATTATCCACCGTCTTGTTGATTGGGCTTAATTTCATCGTCTATCTGATGTGGTGATGTTTCAACGGGAGGTGCTTTTGTAATATATACATCCATCGAACCAACTTTCTAAAGAGCAACACCAATCACATCTGGCTCTGAAACCCATATCACAAGAGACTAAGAATGGAAAACAGTCGGACACGATCAGTTCCCGCGATATCTATCTCAGCTCTATTAAAGGTGTTGCAAATGCTTCTTCCAAGGCTGTTATTGAAAAGCCCAAAATCGTTCAATCGCTGGATGCAACGCTCAATAAGAAGTTAAATCCATTCAAATTTTCTGATATTATCGATCCATATTCTTTATTCAGGCGGGACCACCCTTCCATTCCTGAGTTTGTGAGTCTTCCAAGACATGATCAGGCAAAATATTACATTGATAAGGTTCTGCCTGAAACTGACTGGAAGCTCAACTTGATAAAGGAGCCATTTTATCCCGAAGTATATGAGTCAGGGGGTTATCTGTCTGCCAAAGATAAAATTGCTTCACCTCAAAGAATCAAGGCCACTGCATAACTTGAAGACCTGAGCATCTGGTTGACTACAGTATGAGACATCTCCGTATCTTTGGAAGGATGATGTTTGATGAGGGTAATGTTTATGAGTCTGCTACTGCTGCCGAACATCCAGTTCACGAGAGAGGCGGAAGACATGTGTAGCAAGACAGAATTGTGCTCTCCTAGGCTCACTGGAGAGTTCCCTGATTTCGTGGAGTGGAGTACAGGACATGCTAGAAGGTTTTCCGATTTGAAGACCCAACTGGACCCAAGTGTTTTGCCAAGTCTCTCCAGAGTAATCTGAAGGGAAGAGGTATTTCAATCACTATCTTCTGACAAAATGGTGAATGGCTTTCTGGTCTTATTGGACTCCTGAGAGCTTTGGGAAATGAATACCCTATACAAGTGTTCCACAAAATGATCCTCTCCTGGAACCAACAATTTCTTCACAAGTTGGCAACTGATCCCATTACTTTGCCACCCTCTTACGAGAAAGTGAAGGGTAGGGTAAATGGTAACTTACCTGCCCAAAAGATTTCTTTTCGGAGATATGTCCTGCTGATTCACCCTAATTATGGAAGTCAGTTCGATAGTTGGCTAACAAGCTTCTAACTTATCTGTTCAGTTCTTATGAGATGATCTGCTGGATGCGGATGCTGTGCCTATGACCTATTAAAGATTTCTTTGAAATGGAGAGTTACAAGCAGACAGGGGCTAGCTTCTACAGAGACAGAGATATGTCACCTAAAAACAATCAGGTTGTGATGGATATGGTTTCAGCATCTTGGCGGAGCTGGCGACAAGACTACTTTCAGATTCCAGCTGCCTCGAATTCACCTGGGTATAGATTCTTTGAGAAAAACGAAAGGTACCTCATGGAAAGTGGTTGTTCTGCATCAACAAGAAAACTCATTTTACTGGTATCATCGCATCTGTTCACATCAACTCTACAATGTAATCACTGGTTTAAGTCACGGTGAAAAGGAGCTTATTTGGCTGGGTCAATTGTTTGCAGGAAATGAGAACTTCAGATTCAACAAGAATGGCGCCGTTGCCGTTGGTGAACTATCGGCTAAGGACGTGTTTGGACCCGAGACCGTCACTTCTGAGTTATGTTCGACTCATCCTGGACACTTGTCAGATGTGGACTCGAAGACGATTGCATGGTTCAACTCTGGGTTTGGTGTTTGTAAATATCCAGAATCATACAGATCAGACATCAGGGATGTTCATAACAGGGGAAAGACGGGAGATCAGATCCTGGCGGAGTACCTCAGTCCCCTGCGTGTTAAGACCGTGTTGTATCCACCTGGAGGAGACTACCATGCTGGGTTTTCAGGACATCACTACGAACCAGACCGTGGTTGGAAAGGAACGGGTAGATGTGCTAGCTACATGTGGTGCGCGTACAACATTATTGACGGTGGCCTTACAAATGGTGTTCCATCAGGTTTTATTGTTGAGTACGAGAAAGAACAGGTGGAGTTGTATGATTTCTATGGAGATACGTGGGTTATCTACTATTTAAAGAGCAAGGACCGCAATGTTCATCAGAAGAGTGGAAGAGCGAGACATTCAAACTAATTGAAAGCGAAATAAGAAAAAGGAGAATTACCGTTATATTTGAAGAGTTTCTTGAGAAAATTAGAAGAAACGACTGAATGCTGTGATGACCCGGAAGTTAGTATTGAAAACTATTGGCAGAGAACGAGTCACGGCTATGTTGCAAGCACGGTTGCTTCTACCTGCCAGATGTTGGGAAATGCAACCCCTTGGCATTTCCACTTGTCCTTTCCTTTTCATGTTCTTTCTCGCTCTCCTTCGTGCATTGCAGCATGCTTAGAGTAGTAGCTGAAGTCGCTGATATATGAATGAGTGTGTGAGTTTAGGTTGTCACGTGTGTTTATATCGTCCTATGCACGACATATCCCGTAGTTTTTTTTGAGGACATTGAACGGTGATGTTCTTAGGCGCAGTTTATTTTGTTTTTTCTTTTTAATAAATGTCAACCAATTTGCACATTTGATTTGTTCTATGAGAGTTTTTTTTTATTTCCTTGTTCTTCGTGTAAATGTTTGCTTGCCTGTGTACCTCTGTGCCTCTCACAATTACATCCTTTTCTTCTAGCCTACTTTCGTTGTATGATAGCGCTTGGAGACTTGAATCTCAATCCCAAGGCAGCACAGGCCTTCTTGAAAAAGGTGTTGGCACCTAAGTTCAGGCGTACCTTCGTAAGTGGAATGAGGTGGGTTTCCCCTCAAGGGTCTTTTTTCGGGGGAGCCAGTGCGCTCATGAGGAATAGGGCTAAGGATACACGCTTTCTGGGGGCTGTCTCCCAGATTGATCACGTGTTTAGGTGTGCTGCTGTGAGAGTGAATGCGGTGGAAGTCGGAGTGGATAAGACCCTTCTCATGAGCGACCATTACCCTGTAGTGTCCTGGATTCCAGTGTACCCCCAGTGGAGAGAGAAGGAAGTAGTGCAGGGGTTGGGGAATGTGCGGGGGTTGTTTGGGAGTCCATTGGAGTACAGGAACTATTTGACCAAAACGAGCGAGGTTTCTCAGTTTAGGACGGTAGAGGCGTGTGATCTAGTCCGAGCGCAGGTAGAGGAGTTCAACGGAGAAGTCAAGTCATGGTTTTGAGGTTTGCGGAAGACAGGTTACGAGGAAACGTGGGATGAGAAGGAGAAGTGGAGATTGGTTCAGAGTAGGAATATTACTGATATGGTAGCGCGAGAGACTAGTGTGATGGAGGAGTCTTGGGTGATGAAGAGAGGGCATTGGGTATCGAACCTCAAAGACGAGCAACCGTTCACTAAGTTTGCTCTGACTGACCTCGTCATCCGGATCGGTAGTATGACTGCGGACTTTCTTTCATCAGAAGCCTGGAAGGTGCACGCGAAGAGACTCCGGTTGTGGTGGAAGAGATGCCCTGCAACGATAAACTCAACCACCTCTGACGATGCTATTTCCTTACTCGCAAGAAGCTCTCGACGACCCCGTTTTTTCTCGTGATCTTCGTCATTTAATGGAGACTCGTCGAAATTAACTCTGGGCGGTGAGGCTTCTAAGAAAAAAAGGAGCTGGGGGGTGAATCGAGAAGCCCTTCTAGTCAAGATGTGCGGGAAGCGGGGAAGGAAATCAGGAAGAGAGAGAAGGAGGAGGTAAGCTTCAGGTTCAAAGCTATCGTTATGTCGGAGATTGATGACTGTAAAGACGAGGCATGGGGGCTGTGGAAGCGTTCTAAGAGAAGGAGCCCCACCCAGAGTGTCCTCGGATGTCCTGGGCAACAACAACCAAGTATTGACGGGGCAAGTTGAGGTTTCAGAGGCGACTACAGGTTCTTTTGGAGAGTTGGTGGGAACAGAGTGGCATGGAGATGTGGAGAGAGGAGAGTACACGATGGAAATGGAGAGGGTATGGGACAAGGATTGGACGATGAAAGAAGTGAACTCAGCGCTGAAAGAGGTGAAGGGTTTTAAGGCTCCAGGACTAGATGGAACGGTGCCAGATATCATCAAAGCGTCAGCGGCGCTTAAAGGAGGATTGAGGATGCAGTCTACCCCCTTGCAGATTGCAAATGCTATGCTTCGGGTTGAGGTTCCATCTGATCTCCCAACTGACTTTGCGCATGGAAAGATCATCACCTTGCACAAATCGGGCAATGTTCATAACTTGAACAATGATCGAGGAATCACCCTTCTCAATACTATCTACAAATTCCTCATGATTCTGGTCAAGAACCGTATAGTCGCTGAATGTGCGGGACTGATCAACTTTTTCCAAGCAGGGTTTATGACGAGAAGGAACACTCTTCAACAAGTAGTCACGCTTTGTCGTGCAGCACATGAGATGAGGGCGGAGAAGGTGAAGAGAGAAGGAGAAAGATGGTGTCCGGTCCATTCACCGTCTTCATGGACTCCATTCGTCGTCTTAGTGGGGTTCATTCATCGCCTTCACTCCATTCCTCGTCTTCGTGGACTATCGGAAGGAATACATTGCTGTTCCCTGGGGTCTTCTCTTTCGTGAACTAGCCGATCATTTGGGAAAGGGCAGGCTGATGCATTTCCACGATTTGTGTTACCATGCCAGTACCTTTGAAGTGGCTGGTTCGCAGAGGAGACAACTGAAGAGGGGTGAGGCAGGGTTGTCCCTTGTCTCCCTTCCTTTTCAAAACGCACATCAATTCATTGTTCACCGAGCTGGAAGAGGCACTGCAGGGGGTCCAGGTGAGGCCACATTCTAAATGTGTTGTTTAGGCTTTGCTGATGACATTGTATGTGTGTGCTGGGATAAGGATGAGGCGGAGAAATGCTGTGTGACTGGAAATCTGGGCGGCGAGGAGTGGAATAGTGGTGATTGCGAAGAAATCTGCAGTGATGATTGATGGTGACGGGAGAGTTTGGGGAGTGGAAGAAAAGTAACCAGAGGTTTTACCTGTGGGACGGCGACGCCATCCCTAGGGCGGACCACTTTGTCTATCTCGGAGTGGGCGAGGATTCACCGATGACGGAGAAGAGAGTCATTTCATCGAGATTGGAGAAAATGAAAAAAGTGATTGCGATCAACAAGAGAGTTTTATTAAATGGAACTATTCCTTTGTATGCTCGTGTTCAGTTTTTTCGCGGTGCAGTATGTCCGGTGGTGGAGTATGGACTGGGGGTGTTCCCTTTGTCTGCGCGCTCCAGGGATGCAGTGGACCGTATCTACGGAAAGATCTTGAAGGAAATGATGGGGCTCAAGTCGTGCGCAGTGAGTAGGTTGGCACTCTTCAGTGCCTTCCGTCATATGCCAGCGGAGATTCGGGCCTACTTCCTGTCTGTGTGTATGCGGGTACCGGTGTGGAACAGGTGGCTGAAGGAAGAGGGGGAGTGATGGCGAACACAGATCCGAGCTAGATATTTGCATTTGAAGGAGAAGTATGTGGCAAAGGAGGATATTCAGGAATTGATTCAGGGCAGTTGGTTTTTGTCTGAGATCCAAAGATGTTCGGAGGAGCAGACAAAGGAGAAGAAGGTCAGAGCGAAGGAAAGAGTAGTGCTTTTTCTGTCTCAAGTCGTTGATCGCGAAGGAAAAGACCAAGTTCACTTCTTTGGCCAAGTGGTGTTCACTGGGAGTTCCCTCTGGATACCACTGGCTGAAGAAGTATGAATCTATGTTTCCTGGAGACTGTAAGATATTCCCGAATTTGTTGTGGATCAGTACTGAGTGCAGGGGTGTTCTGAGGAGAATCAAGATAGCGACATTCTCATCCATCGATGCCAGCAAGTACATCTACTGCGAGTCAGAGTTGATTCCTGACGAGTGGAACCACGTGGTGTGCGAGTGTTTGTTATTCCCCTTTCAGAATATCCCCATCGCAACCCGGAGATCCCTCACCTCGGGACGTCTCACAGTACTCATGGAGGTTGAGACTCTTAAGCTGGCTCGTGCGGCTAACGTTCACCTCCAACGCGTATAGACAATTTGTAAAGAAAACGTGCGAGGAGGGCTACCGGGTTGGTGATTGACGAGAGTGAAGACAACGACGGTGGAGATGGCGGTGGTGGCTTCGGCAATGGTGTCTCCGGCGAGGTTGTCTTCGGCGGTGCTTCGAGACCTGGGATAGATCAGGTTAGTTCTGAGGAGGCATTGGGGGTTTCCTCTCCTGAGCGAATACATCCAGGGGGGAACTCACTTTCCTTTCTTCCAGCCCCTGGTGCTCCTCGATTGGCGCAGGGGGAGGAGTCAGTCTGCGAGACCTCATCCCCTCATCCATACTGCATGGTCGTTCCATGGTCAAGCAGAGAAGCTGAGAAGGAGGAAATGAGAGAAACAGAGCGAAGACGTGAACCATAGAGAGTTGTTTTACACGCTCTCACTTGAAATGTTTTGTTTGCTTGTTTGCTTTGGATGTTTTTCTCCTTGTACTCACCAGCCAAAGACGTAAACAACACTGTTTAGAACCCTTCATAATCAAATTGAGAACAGAAAATCGGCAGTTTAAATACACGAACGTATATGTGTGAATAGGGGTTCTCCTTATCTTATTCTTTCTATTATTTGTATAATGCATCATTTACTCATATGTGTGTTTAATGTGATTTTACTTGCAAAGCATAATGTTTATTCGTTCGTTAATTGCATTTTGTTGCTAGTTTGGACTACTTCGTAGAACAAGCAAGTACTCATCTTATACCAGCATTTTCTCACTGTCCTAGGCAACAACACATTTAATAAACACCCCTTCATCCCTCTCCCCTTAAATGCTAGTATACCCTCTCCTTTCTCCCCCAGCCTTACCACCTTCTTCATCCTCTCTCTCCCTTCCCCTACTCCCTGGGAAGTTCACGTAGAAGGCACTCACTGTGGTCAACACCACTGGGACAATGAGGCGCTGAGAAGAGGACTTCCAGCTTCAGCTCTCAGAAGAGCGGTAAAGACGCTCTAGGGCGGATGTAAGTTCTGTCCCGCCTTCTCCCCTATCCACAACAGGCGCAAACCCGATATTCAGAGAAGGATCTCCGAGAAGCCACTCGAGAAGGTGTACATGGATTTCAAGAGTCCGTTCCCACCGGAGTTGTGTGGCGAGGATAGCCATGCATACGCTGCAGTGGCCGTGGACGCATACTCAGGATTCGCGTGGTCTTAGCCTTGCATCGGCCCATCCACCGAATCATCCATCAAGCTCCTGCGCACAATGCTGGAGGACGGGCACACCCCTTCTGCCATATACACAGACAATGGGACAGCTTTCACGTCCGAGCGATGACAATCTTACCTGCGCATGAGAAACGTCACTCATGCCACTGGCGTCCCTCACGTTCACCGCATGGGAGGCAAGGTGGAGAGAGCGATCCGTTCTCTGCAACGAAAGTTGTTCTCCAAGCTCTACACTACGGAGGTCGGTCAGCCCTGGAGAAGGATGTGGTCCATCGTAGTCATGTCCTACAACAAGGACGACAGGAGAGGAGGGTTCGGTACGCCGATGTAGATGCTGGCATTGAAGAGACCAGTGCGGGCGGAAGGAGAGACGGAGGAGGAGTATGGAGGAAGGAAGGGGGAGTACGAGGCGCTACGGAGACAATGACGCGTCGCGATGATGAAGAGGTGGAAGGAGTCCTTGGACGCGTGGAAGAAGAATCACGCAAGGGTCCCGCACTTTGAGGTGGGCATGAAGGTGGCCATCAGGAACACTGGTCGTGCCTCCCCGCTTAGCTGGATATTCGCTTATCGTGTAAAGAGCAGAGTGGGACTAGATCTATACGGTGGGGGATAAACAAGGAAGAACAGTCGAGGGGAAGTATGTGTGTGATGACCTGAAGCTCATTACTCAAGTTCTCTGGGATTTGAGCTAAGGAGAGTGCGAGGAGTGGTTTATCTGCAAACATGTATAAGGGCAACACACAAGGTTTGTCCACCTGCGCAAGAGAAACAAGAGGGAAGTCTCCTCTGCTTTCCTGGTCATCTCCAGTCACCCACCCCTTCGCCACCTGCATGGTTCAACACAGGAGGTCTCCTGCCTCCTCGCCTTCCTTCCACTCTTCTCCTCCCTCTTCCGCTCTGCCTTCTCCTCTCTCCTGTCCTCCTTCTCGCCAATCTGGCCTGACCATCTTCTCTCCTTCACTCTTCCCTCTTCCTCGTCTTCCTTCTCCTCCTCTTTCCCCTTCTTTTTTCCTCCGTCCTTTCTTCTCCTGCTCCCTTCTCCCTTCTCCGCTCCTCCACCCCCCTCCTCATCTCCCATCTCCCTCTCTTCTCTCAAGTGGTCCTTCCACCCACACTCTTCATCCTCCCTCTCCCTCTCTCTCTCCCTCTCTCTCTCTCTCCCTCTCTCTCTCCCTCTCTCTCTCTCTCTCTCTCTCTCTCTCTCTCTCTCTCTCTCTCTCTCTCTCCCTCTCTCCCTCTCTCCCTCTCTATCTCCCTCTCTCTCCCTCTCTCCTCCTGTCTCCTCCTGTCTCCTCCTCTGTCCTCTTCTCACATCCCTTCTCCTCCCGTTTCCTCTCCTCTTCTTTCCTCTTCTCCCTCTCTCATCTTTGCTCTGTGTTGTCGTCTACCAATACCAGCTCCTCGTCTTCTTCATCTTCGTACTCTTCGATCATCTAACATTCTGACAACGAGTACCTGGTTCTCTTTCCTCATGAGGCTGGAGAAGAGCATCAACTAGGAAGTTCTCTTCTCCGGTTTTTCAACACCAGGTCAAAATCGAACGAGCAATTAACATTATTAAGCAGGTGTAAATGTTAAAAAGTAGACTATTAATTTCAGTGCTAATTTAATAACTGGAATGACGAATAGACATGCGCATTACGTACCATTTCATAGTTACTAATCAAGAAGATTTCATTCAGATTAATTCAGAAACAGAGTAAAATATGTTATTTACTGTAATGTTCATTTAATTGCATCGCTCTATTTGTTTTCAGATTTGTGTTTGTGTATTATAGTTGAGAACGCAGGCTACTCGACATACATACTACTATTTACATATCTAATACGCTATACTAGCTTATTGTTATTTCGTGCGTCTTTTACATGCACTATATACAGTCGTGGATTCTATAAAAGCACATTCTAATGACAATTATACACACAATGTCACAAGTTTGTTTATTTCCATTGATACACACGGCACTCGGAGTTTATTCGATGTGTAATATGTAGACATACATAAAACACTATATACACATACTGTTTGAACATATATACACCTATAAACACATTGTGATTCCTCTGTTCAACTCTGCTTCTATTCTTTTTATATGTGCGTGTGAGTGTATATATATGTTTGTGAATATACGTTTCCATGCCACAATATATTCAAAAGTTTATATAATATTGGACTTAATAAAAAAGAAAAGAAAGAGAAAGAGAACAAATTCGATTAGTTTATGTGTAAGATCGTTCAAAACAACGAGTGATGCTGTATATTATATTATTATATCGTTGACCATTGTATATACGCATGCATGTTTATGTGTGTGCGTGTGTTGGAGTTTCGTTTGAGTGGTGCGACTTCGTTTGTTTTTGCGTGTGCGTGTAGTTTTTTTTTGTCTTGTTCTGTTTTATCTTATTTTGTTTTATTTTCTATTTCTTTGTTTTGTTTTCTTTCGTTTCCACTTGCACTTGCATGTCCTGCAATTAAGATAATTGACTTGAATGTATATGTTTAATGCATGTGATGGGTGTTTTGTGTGTATTTCGTGTGTTGTGTGTATTTCGTGTGTGTGTGTGTACGTGATCGTGCTTTTAGATGAGTAAGAAAGGAAAGACGACTATTTCCCTGGGGAATTGCAGAGAGATGACTGCGAAGGAGGAGGAGAAGCCTGTCGAGCAGCAGCAGCAGCCCTTTAGAAAGGTTCGGAGGAGATAGGGAGGGACGAAGATATGGAGGGGACGGAGAGGGAGGGAGGTTCGGAGGAGAGAGGCAAGAGGTTATAGGGGAGACAGGGAGGAGGAAGGTATGGTGGGGTTAGAGAAGGAGGAAGATATGGAGGGGGTGGGGGGGGGGGAAGATATGGGGGGGACAGAGAAGGGAGGAAGGTTCGGAGGGAGAGGAGGGAGGGAGGTTCGGGAAAGGGAGGGAGAAGGAAAGGAGAGGAAGAGGAGAGGAAGCTCCCAAGGCGTTCATCGGAAAGAGGGTCAAGGGCAGAGCTAGAGGCAGAGGCAGCCTCCTCCACCTCTTCTTCCTCCTCCTCCTCCTCCTCCTCCTCTGCCTATTCCGCTCCTTCCTCTTCGGCTTTCGAGAGAAGAGGAGGGAGGCTACACAGGAGGGAGGCTACGGAAGAGGAGAGGGAGAGAGGAAAGGAAGGATTCGGAAGCTGGGAGAAGGGAGAGACAGGGAGAGGGAGAGGGAAGAGGTGAGGAAGAAGGAAGGGAAGAGAGAAGCTCCCCGTGCCTTCGTAGGCAGAAAGTCAGAGCAGAGCTGGGAGGCAGAGGCAGCGGCTCCCCCTGCCACTGCCACCTCCCTCCCTCTCTACCTCCTCTTCCTCTTGCCTCCTCAGCTTCTTCTTCTTCTCCCTACAACCTGGCCCCGGTTCTTCTTCCTCTTCATCTTCCTCTTCCCCTTCTCTCTTCCTACTCCTACTCCCTCCTCTTCCTTTTCCTTCGGGGCAAGAAAGTCTAGGACGCAGATTTGGAAAGAGCACGAAGGAGAAGGAGGAGGAGGAGGAGGAAGAAGAGGAGGAGGAAGAGGAGAGAGGAGAAGGAGAAGGGGAAGAAGGAGAAGAAGGAGGAGAAGGAAGAGGAGGAAGGAGGAAGAGGAGCCAGGATGGCACAGCTTGTCAATCGAGGAAGAGGAGAGGAGGAGAAGAGGAAGAAGGAGGAGAAGAAGGTGACTTCCTCCTCCTCCTCCTCCTCATCCTCCTCTTGCACTGGACTGGGAGAGGAGGAGGAGGAAGAAGAGGGAGAAGGAGGAGGAAGAGAGAGAGGAAGGAGAAGGGGCAGAGAGCAGAGGGAGAGAGGAGAGAGAGGGAGGAGAGGAAGAAGAGAGAGGAGGAGGAGAAGGAGAGGAAGAGGAAGGAGGAGGAGGAAGAGGGGAAGAAGAAGTTCACCGTCGTCCACTCCTCCAAGCCTTCCAAGAATCTAACTTCCAGGTCAAACTGCTCTACTTCTTCCTCTTCCTCTTCTCCCTCTCCTTCCTCCTCCTCATCTTCTTCTTCTTCTTCCTCTTCCTCCTCTTCCTCCTCACCTTTCGCTCCTTCTGCCCCCTATAAGAAGTCCACCCACCGAGATCCTCCTCTCCTTCTCTTTCCTCCTCTCTCCCTCCCTCTCCTCCTCTCCTCCCCCTCCTCTCTTCCTCTCCTTCCTCCTCCTCCTCCTCCTCCTCTTCCTCTTCCTCTTCCTCCTTCCCTCTTGGAGTTCAGTGTCTACTGAAAAGGAGGAAGAAGAAGGACAAAATATCTAAGGCCGTAGATTTTACGACGAAGAGAAGAAGATCTCTCTCCTATCTTCTGTGCTGGCTTCTTCCCCTCTTTCTTCCTGCTTCCCCCTCCTCTCTCTCAGCCAGCCATGCCCACCTACTGTCTCTCTCTTCTCCTTCTCCTCTTCCTCCCCCGACTTCCTCACCTCCTCTCTCTCACGTCATTGCCTCCAACCTATACTCCCTCCTTCCCTCTTCCCCTCCCCCACCCCTCTCTCCCCCTCCCTCTCTCTCTCTGTCTCTCTCCCTCCCTCCTTCCTCCCTCTCTCTCTCTCTCCCTCCGATTTCCTTTCCTCTACTTTTCTCCATCCTCGTCTCAGAGCTGGTCCTTCTCACACGAGAAAACTTCTGTGGAGAAGCCAGATGTCCCCTCTCTCCCTCCTCCCTCTCTCTCTCTTTCCACCTCCTTCCTTCCTTTCTCTCTCTCCCTCTCTTCTCTTTCTCAATTTGAAGAGTTGGGTCTCTCTTTCTTCTCAGAATCCCCAAATGCTTCCCTCTGAACCCCTCTTCCCCTGCTGAGTTCTTGAAGGTGGTTGAGAAGGAGGAGAAGGAAGTCTCGTTGGTGTGACTTGTCTCCTGCCATCGCACCCATCCTTTCCCTCAGTATCTTCCTCTTCTCCCTTCTCTTCCTTCCTTCCTCTCTTCAAAAAAATCTTGCTCTCCGAGGAGGATATTTCCACTTTCCTCTCGTTCAGTGGTCGAGGCCTGAGCTGCAGAAAGGGAGGAAAGTCGAAGGACCTCGAGAGCGTCATCGAGATTCACCGCTGACGGGAGAGGAAGGAAAAGGATGAAGGCGAGGATCTTCACTCTCTCCTCCCTCCTCCTCCTGGTCATCCTCCCTCTCCATCCCCAAGACCAGGGCCAAGGAGCATGAGCTTCGTCTAACTTTGCTCAACTGGTCTGCTTCTTTCGTCTTTTCTCCAAGTGCCGCAGGGAGCCGAGGCGATGGTCAGCCTCGAGGAGTTGTTCTGAACGCCCTAGATAAGATATTTTACTTAA